>JBCFYV010000671.1:0-71882 GCA_039000515.1 Timema cristinae
GAGCTCCGATCGTGAAAACCGTGTTTTTAGAGAGATTTATTCTCATCTCCAATGTACCGTCATACATCCAACCCGAGTCTCTAGAAACAAAACCTTCAATTTGAGCAAGGAGGGGAAAAACTACATTATTTTCATATAACTCCTCCAAGTTTGTAGTGCTAAATATACCGCATAGACTAGAGTTGAAATACCCTTTCTCAATTCTACCTTCGGTAGGATGTCTAAACTCGCAAATGAGGCTGCAATTTACCTTTATCGAGTCATTTGCAATTGTTTCTTCTACCGTCTTTACGTATATACCCCCGCACGCGACGAGAAACTGAACAGGGTCCTTGTAAGGCAATTCATTAGTGATAGAATAGGTTTTTATACGGCGGGTGTACGCCTGCTCAATAAGTTTCAATGAGAGACCTAACGGTTCCAGGTAAAGTCTAAACTGGGTAAATCCCGTACCTAAGTCATGTGACTGAGTCAAAAGTGTCCGGATCTGTCTATCTATATCCTCATGTCCGAGTATCAAAACGCTCGAGGTCTTAATCAACCCTGGTGTATGCTCAATGTATGCTTTATATACTTGTGTTGTGATATCACGTTTTAGATAATTAATTAAAAGTTGCTCATTCGAGGTTAATTCACTGAGAGTATACACTTTATTTCCATTTATTTGTCGAGATATAATAATGGGTGGCGGAGAAGAAGAAGAAAAGCGAGCTCTTTTAGCTGGTGGTTCTGCCATTTAGCCTCCTCTTCATTCAGGTACAGTCCCCAGCGGGCTCGAGACAGCTGTAAACAAACAAACAGGAACGACTGTGATGAGTAATCATAAAAAAAGTCTGACACCTTACACCCCTAGACCATCAGGCTACCTAGCTGCTTCAGTCACTGCCTTACTCTCGTATTGGGAGGGTCAAGGTTCGACTCTCGCCCAGGATGGTTTTAACCTAATGGTTTTTCCAGTCTCTCTAACCACGCAAATTTGTACACATTTCCTCTAAAAAAAAATAACCTTATTATTCCCTAGGTAGTATGGAAGATTTCTACGAAAGCTGTTTGTGATATTTTTTAGTTTACTGTAAATACAGAAAGGTTTAAATGTTTCTTTTTTTGTTGCTGGAGCTAGCTGACCCTCGCTCCCTTCCGTTAAAGAAGAAAAGAGAAGAGAAGAAGGTAACAAAAAAAGTGTGTTTAAACCCTCCGGATCCCTTCTGTTAAAAGAGAGTGGAAAATGTCTGTTTAAACTATTCACTCGTGTTAAATTCTCGATATTCCTTTAAAGCATTATTAACCATGACGAAAATGTACTTAAACTATTCACATTTAACCTGAAAACAATTCAATGATTATTGACTTAGGTCTTACGAGGAATAGATTAAACACAATTATCCTAGGAAGTGAGGTTTGAACCTTGTATTGTTAGTTAATGATGTAAACAATTCATTCGTTGATTATTGGCCAGGACCGAGGATTGAACCCAGGACCTCTAGGTTTATTAAACCCCCCGGATCCCTTCTGTTAAAAGAGAGTGGAAAATGTCCGTTTAAACTCTTTTCAAAAAACGACTCAAGTAGGTGTGTTTTTTTATTCCTTTAAAGCATTATTAACCATGACGAGAATGTACTTAAACTATTCACATTTAACCTGAAAACAATTCAATGATTATTGACTTAGGTCTTACGAGGAATAGATTAAACACAATTATCCTAGGAAGTGAGGTTTGAACCTTGTATTGTTAGTTAATGATGTAAACAATTCATTCGTTGATTATTGACCAGGACCGAGGATTGAACCCAGGACCTCTAGGTTTACCAGGTTTATTATTGAGTGTCAATTGAAGGGATGCTGTTGTCCCGGTTCACCGTAAATGTAACCATCAAGGTCTAATTAAGGTCATATTTCCTTGATTTGTTTAATTAACCATAAGAATCATCGCAAGTTAATTGTTTAATTTTTTTAGGACTGATTAGGCCTATTTTCATAATTCATGTTGAAGTAAACAATTCTTTTAAACTCATTCAAAGATTATTGACTTAGATTAAGTTCAGTTACCCTAACACACACACACACACACATTGTTAGTTAATGATGTAAACAATTCTTTTTTAAACTCAACGATTATTGCTAGTTAATGATGTAAACAATTCTTTTTTTTAAACTCATTAACACACACTCGCACACTCACACGAGCCTGATGTAAACAATTAAGTTCAGTTACCCTAAAACACACACACACATTGTTAGTTAATGATGTAAACAATTCTTTTAAACTCATTCAATAATTATTGCTAGTTAATGATGTAAACAATTCTTTTTTTAAACTCATTAACACACACTCGCACACTCACACGAGCCTGATGTAAACAATTAAGTTCAGTTACCCTAACACACACACACACATTGTTAGTTAATGATGTAAACAATTCTTTTAAACTCATTCAATAATTATTGCTAGTTAATGATGTAAACAATTCTTTTTTTTAAACTCATTAACACACACTCGCACACTCACACGAGCCTGATGTAAACAATTAAGTTCAGTTACCCTAACACACACACACTTACCTTCAAAGTTCAGGATGGCTGTTTTGGTGGCGGTAGAGAGACCTTTGTAGACAAGTAGCAGATCTGCTTTCGAGATATCCTCTATCTGAAGATCGGTGAGCGTCGAAAATCTTCGCGGCAGCCAAACTTGATACTTGCCATCAAGTACAGTAAGTATACGACGACCGAATCGAGTATTTACAGATTTTATTGAAGAAATACGGTACGCGTGACCTATCTCCAACTCTGTTAATTTACGTGGAAGTATCTCATTACTTCCCACCTCCGTCAAAAATGCGGCCACAAATTCTGACGCCATGGCTAATATAGCTACCGGTTAATGATTCAACAAAAAGGGCTGACCACCCTTATTTATAGGCTCCAAGCCACGCCTCTCCCCCTCCCACAAAGTACCCAGATCTAGACCCTCAATGTGAAAACTACTTAAGTATTATGATTCTAAGCATGTCACTTGGAAAGAAATTTATGTTCTAATACCTTGACTGTTATGTTAATGTACGGCTCTTTCAAGAGCAGCTGTGCACCGCAGTCACTAGGTCAAGCCCCCCACTACACACTTTACCGTGTGGGACGCCTTATAACCCTACCCATGGGATCTAAACACTACGTCACGATGCGAGAGATAACCCCTCCACCCGAGTGTTCCATACCGAAAAAAAAACTAAGACTTTGAGAGAGAGAGAGAGATATACTTGTCATATCCTTAATTCCTAGGGTTTTAGACGGTGTAGGAATTGGGAAGGTTTAATTAAAGGTAGAGTGGATACTTGTCATATCCCGGGGTTCGAGACCCGTGAAAAGACTAAGACTTTGAGAGAGTGAGAGATATACTTGTCATATCCATAATTCCCGGGGTTTTAGACCGTGTAGGAATAGGGAAGGTTTAATTAGAGGTAGAGCGGATACTTGTCATATCCCGGGTTCGAGACCTGTGAAAAGACTAAGACTTTGAGAGAGGGAGAGATATACTTGTCATATCCTTAATTCCCAGGGTTTTAGACCGTGTAGGAATTGGGAAGGTTTAATTAGAGGTAGAGTGGATACTTGTCATATCCCAGGGGTTCGAGACCCGTGATGTACTGAATAATACTTGTCATATCCTTAATTCCCAATCTTTGCTAGGACCGACCATCAGGGTTCGGCTGTCCTCCCACGTAGGAATTGGGAAGGTTTAATTAGAGGAAGTGAACCCGCATTTGCTGGATCCGCCAGGCCGTGAGACAGCCCGCATTTGCTGGATACTTCGAGACCCGACCCAGGTCGTGAGACAACCTGAACCCGCATTTGCTGGATACTTCGAGACCGTGAGACGACCCTTGGGAATGAACCCACATTTGCGTGGAGGTAGTCTCCCTCGCTCATCTCAGCCATCCTGGTGCTTCAACCCCCTACCGGAACCCTCCCACGAGTGTCGCCGAAAAATATTGTCCCCACTCCACCCCGCACCCAGCTGCTCCATCCCCTCCATCCCTCTACCACCATCATGTGCTACAACCCTTCCTATCACCCCATCCCCCTCCTAAACCCATCCTGTCATCTCAGAATCCATTAAAATGGTGATTAATGGGTGTCCCAGTATACCACAAACTGACTTACTGTAGGGTAAGTTTAGAGGAAGTGCACCCACATTTGCGAGGAGAGATAAGAGAGTAAACCCAATGAGTAAAAACCACCCTAAGTGTATTACTATACAGCCATAACATTTGATAAAATTGTTGCTGAAAAGTTTCAATATAATGTAAAGAACTTACTCTGAATTGAATAAAACAATATTAATAAATATTATAAACAAATCTATAATCAATTATAAATATTAACACTTATAGAGAATAAACAAACATTGATCTCTGTGAAATAGTCTACATTTCCTCCAAGGACAAGCTAAGGGCAGTAGCTTAACAGACAACATAGCTAATCTCTGCATCCTTTATTGATTCATGTCTTCTTAAATAACTTTTAATAAAGTCTTGAAAATGACCTTTCAGCTGTTTCTATTGATTTTACAGAAAAATATGTACATACATTTTTGGTACAGCATAAATTATGCGCAATAAAGTGACTATTGAGAAATTTTTAATTGAAATATTAGATCTTTACAAAACAAAAATAGACTTAAAAGACAATGCTTTCATCTCTAACCAAATTAATTTTGGGTGGGTGGACCTGCGTGGTGGGCCCTATTTTGGGCGTGGGCCTGCGGCATTTTTCCACTACCCTATAGTTACACCACTGATCTTGTAACTATCAAGAATTTCAAACTCTATTAACCTATTTTTTATTAATTATACTCGATAATCAAATATAGCTTTAGACCTTTAAACATATTTTAATATGTCTAACACCCGCTTTTGTGAACTAATGGTCTAACGCGCTATTCTTGCAGTAGACTAGACTGCCGATGACTGGGGAGATCGAGGATAGAATTTCGATCGGGTGTACTGAGGTTGGTTTTCCACGCTCCCTCCCCGCAAGTGCAGTTACACTTCCTATGAATGTAACCTTCCTGATCCCTAAAAACATTAGCGTAATTGTTGAAAAACAAAATCTATTCACAAATTCTCTGTTTATTTGACAAAAAATTGAATCTGGCCATTCCTAAGGAACTATATATCCTACAGAAAGAAAATATTTTGACCTGCCTACATAATATTATATATATATATATATTACATATATGTGTATATATATATATATAAAATATTAAGTAGGCAGGTCAAAATATTTTCTTTCTGTAGGATATATAGTTTCTTAGGAATGGCCAGATTCAATTTTTTTTTAATCTGCAGACAAAGCATAAACATATAAAATATGATTGAAAATAATTACCCTTTCATTTTTCAACATACATATTGTTCTAAACTAAAATAAAGTGGTACAGTTTTATTTTAATTCAAAAAAGTGTTGTGGTGCTGTATACTGCAACCTATCGATGTAAGGTTGAACAAGATGAGCCCATCGTGAAAACTCAAGGCAGTGATGCCAAGCGTTGGCTGTGATACACATATGTTCGCAGGAAAAATATCAAATCGGCTACGTTCATTTATGAAATCAGTTGTGTGAATACGATGTTTTTACAATGGAATCCATTTCTGTAAAAAGAGATCGAAGAAAATTAAAAAAACTACTTTATCTCTCAACCAGATGAAAGAAAAATAAATGTTCTGATCTTGTGAATTATATTTTTTTAATGTGTTATGAATTTACTATCATCTCTGCATGTAAAATACAATTTTAATACTGTAATTTATAGTTCATCCATTAATTTCATATCATGTGCATAGAATACCTAATTAATATAATTACAGTATCCACTTTGGTAACCGCATGATCTAAGGTACTACTCTTGCAATAAACTGGACTGCCGAGGATGGGGATCGGGGTTCAATCCTAGTTGGGTGCTAATTTTTGTAGTAGAGGCAGTAAAGGTTATCTATGTAATATTTATTCTATACAACTTACCCATTTTTAAAAATGAAATGTTTCTCTTGCAGAAAATGGTTTCATATACTATCTTCAAATTTGAATATCTGTATATATATATATATATATATATATATATATATATATATATACACAAATTTGAAGATAGTATATAAAACCATTTTCTGCAAAAAAAACCATTTCATTTTTAAAAATGGGTAATTTGTATAGAATAAATATTACATAGATAACCTTTATTGCCTCTACTACAAAAATTATTAACACTTACTCCAAAAACAAGTATTTAAAATTACAATAAAACATATAGAAATATACTGAAAAAAAAAAAGATTTCTCAAGCAATTGCATGGAAAATATCTATCTATCGATTTTGACCAAAAGAGATAGGCTTACACACAAGTTTTACATTGAAGCATGATAATTTTATAATCTATATGTCCCTTATCAATAACTTTTGTGTCAGGGGTGTTCATAATATCTACATATCACTAGCTATTTTATAAGTTTTTCTACACACAGTATATAATAATACATGCATTCTACAGCTTTATACATTCAATGTCCTTCATCAAAACTCCTGCAATTAACACACTTAAAATTATGTTTTTAATTTTGTTTAAATTAGGTACCTGTGCTACAAATTTCGGTTGAATCTTGGCCGTGTCAACTGAGGTTATTTCCTTATGATTGCTCATTCCCTCCACACAAATGTAGGAACACTTTCTCTAAATTACCGTATTTATTATCCACCCTAATTCATTATTGTAAATTTACGGTTAACATTGAATTAAATAAGTGAAGCATTTCTAATATCACAAAAACAAAAAATGACATGGAAATCATCTTTACAGTGCACACTCTTATATGTGTTGAGTAACATCCTCATCTTAGCATTTGTTTCCCTCTCCCCTTCCTCTCTAAAGCTTACGTTATTTCCATCTCTTTGACTTGGCATGCTGTGGCACTCAAGGGGTGCGAGAAAGTAAAAATGATATTTGTGATTAATTTATTTTATCAAATAATAATTGTCAAAATGAAATATGGAACTATGTTATTAACTATGTTATTAATTTTAAAATAGTGGTGGTCAAAGAATGTTCATTAATGCCTCCTCTCCCCTTTCATTATCCCGCTTTACAATTGATAGCAAAATAGTTTCAAGACATTTATCTATTGTGACAAATGTATTTCTTGTTAATATTGCCAATAGTCCGTAATGATTTAGATAGCCCTGTATTAACAATACCAATTTATTGACTGTTTACAGATCAGATTACCAAAGGTAGGGCCAAAGTGATTGATTGGTACACCTAAGTGAACCGAGCCCGTGTAGGTTTTACGCCGATGTACAAATTAAGTAAATGTGTTAGAGTAAGGTTGCTTTTTGATGACATACATTCACATTTGCGTGGAGGGTGAAAATAAATTATTAAAAACATAAAGTATTATAATGAATAAAAAATTAAATGAAAAAAACATGACAATTTAAATTAAAACAACACAATTAGATTAGTGAGCGCCACGCTCACCCTCAACCGATGACGTGACACGGTGGACCTCGATCAGTCCTGGGTTAAAAGTTATAACTTTTACTAAAACAATATTCATATTGTTTTTATGTATAGTCATGTGATCTGCAACTGTTACTTTAGACGGATAATATCATTGTCAATCGAATACTACTTATATATTTAAATGTTCCCAATATAGACCTAAATAAGATAAGTTAATATTTTACTTGCTAATAGAGTAGTGTTCTGGACCCATTAAATCACGCTGGGATTGGTGGGATTTGGTCACGTGACCACGCCTCCTGCTCTGTGATTGGCTGATCCCCTCCTTACCCCACCCCTCCTTCCGCTGCCCTACTTTCCTCTGATTGGCTGTTGGTTTTCCCCTAGAGCCTGCTTGGTTTTCCCCCTCACCTACAAACCCTGGACATGTTGGTTCTTGCTGATTAATTATTAATTATCGTTAATTGATTATTGTTAATTAATTAATTGGTAGGATAGAGGCGTTGGAGTTATTATTGGTAGGATAGAGGTGTTTTTATTCATCAATTAGGGCGCTGTTGTTTATTTGCTGAAGCATAGAGCCACCCGGGGCTCGCGCTCCACGATTTCAGTCTTTCTCCTCCGGATGACCAATAGTAAATGACGCAAGCATCTCCGGTAGGGGGCACGCTGCCTGTTTGATGACCAACTCAGCCTTTCACTTTTCTGAGCACGGGAATTTTCCCTCCCCACCCCACCCCGCAGAGCCGGGGTCGTTCATCCTGGTTTTATCCCTCCCCCGGTCATTAACTTCTGGGGGTGATTTACCGAGAAATAACCTCCATTCACCTTGAGGAGTCATTGTGTTTCTCAAAATAGACACCTGCAAGACAGCTCGGAAAACTCCCGTTAAACGGCAGTTTCGCTTTTACATCCCATGAAAGTGGACATGTTTTGGCCCAACAGCTCTCTCACAGACACATCCAACTTGTTGGTACGTGGAGGGAGGCTCCACCGTCCAAATATATAAATTTATAGATATTGAAATAAAACTATAGTTTGTAAGTCGTGTGCTGCTACCCACGTTTAAAGTGAAAACTCCCGTTTTATTCTTCAGCCCGATTATAACAGAAAAAATAATTTAATGCTCGCAATTATATTTCGGGGGAATAATATATAGCTCTTATATTGAATTTAATGTTCGCAACTATATTATAACGAAATATATCCTTATGAAAGTTTAAGCCCACACATCAATACACTCAACATTTGCGAGAGTGAGAAAAAATGTACCTTCAGATGCACTGCAACTCTTCCTCCTCCCTCATAAATACTTTCATTATTCCTGCCTCATTAGCGTATTTAAATTATTGCTGAGTGGAGGGAGGGTTTGCAGGGAGGGAGAATGGAAAATCTATTAGAAAAAACTTCTCGAAGTGCACCAGCATTTTGCAGGGAGGGAGAACGTAAAATCTATTAGACGCGGTAATTGTATCTGTATAACGAATATGAAAACGGGTATTTAGCTTAACATTGCACGTAACATAAAGAATGACCACATGGTTTAAGGCGTTACTATAGCAAAAGACTATACTACTAAATATGGGAGGAAGTCGGAGTTTTAAGCGGTTGCTATACTAACTACGCTAATAGATCAGCTGCGAGATTGTTCATTCTGTGCACCGTCATTTGCATGGCAAGAGTGGTATTACATCCCGTGAAGGTGGACATTGGGAGTGTAGAAAAGCACCCTAGTAATTAAGTGGACGTGTTCCAATTACAACGCTCAATTGGCCCTGTTAAAACTGACTACCCGTAGAAACATATAAAATATATAAATTTATAGTTATTGAAATAAAACTATTATCTTAAAGATAGAAAAGTTACCATCACACATAATGTTGATTCATTTAATATTCTTATATTATCGGTGTACTTAATTAATGCGGATAGGCTATATGTTTAGTAAGACGTGATTCAAAGAAAATAATAATGTTTGAGTACTTTTAAGAGGACAGCCTCAATGCACCCAACATTTGCGAGAGTCCATGTGGTACCAGCGTTTGCTATTCATTCGTATTCAGTTTAGAATCGCTCGTAGCTGAAAGTTCCGGGTTCAAATCTCACCCACGTGGACAAAGGGGGTGTTCCTGTATAGACCAATTTTAATAGGAATAGCCTTGTTCGCAACTATATTATGACGAATTATATCCCTATGAAAGTTTAAGCCCACACCTCAATGCACCCAACATTTGCGAGAGTGAGAAAAAAATGTACCTTCAGATGCACTGAGGGAGGGTAGGTTTGAGCGACGCCCGTTTGCACCACCGTGCTTGTTCGTTCTGTGCCTGCTATCATTTGCAGTTGTCTGAACGGAGCGCCGAGAGACGCGTCCAGCAACGTCGATAGGTCGGAGCAGTCTGACGAGTTAACGGGACTTACAGCTGGTCTTATGGACAGATTTTTATAGCGCATGCGCAGATACACATTAGAGTATTAGGTTATTACAGGCGGCAGGCTCTTTGAAGAGGGTATAAATAGAACCCGTTCATTACATTTGGTCATTTCAATTTGTGATTGACGCCGCCGAACATCAAAAATAAGTTTCGAGTCGCTAGAAAATTTTCTAAATTTAGGTAAGTTTTTTTCTGTATATTTTAACAGTTTTTTTTTGTTGCTTAATACAGCTGGGGTGTACAATGGTGATCTTCTTTTTTTGTTAGTTGAAGAGCCCCCAACAGCTGTCGATGGTGTACAACCGGCGGGTTCCGACCATCTAGAGCAGTTGGCAAACTTTAATGAAAATGGGATATGCGTTGCAGATGCCGATGCGTCTATGGGTAACTTAATAGCTTACAATATTTTAGAGACTTGTCGGCGCTTTTTTCCCCCCCTAAATGCTAATTAATATGTATTTATTTAATTTCAGACTATTGGGATCCGTTCGGTTTGGATGTGGGGCTTCTGGGGGTGTCATCATCTACCCCACAGGAGTCGCAGGGACGTGCTATGCATGACTACAGCGTCGCAGCCCCTTGCCGTTCCAGGTGGTCCTCGCATCAGACCCAGACACCCTCAGCGTCGCAGCTCCCTTGCCGTTCCAGGCGGTCCTCTTATCAGACCCAGACATCCTGGCGCCTGCGCCTCTCTATGTTGGAGGAAATGAGAACTCCACTGTTTGGGCAGATTTGGACACCCTTGACCGCCTGCTATGTAAGTAACATCTACACGTAGCCAGCCACTAGTTTGAAAATAGCCTGTGTGTGTAAGCTCTCTCTCTCTCGCACTAACACCGTTATATCGTCGCTAGCTCGATCCCTTTGGAAGCTGGGAGATTTATACATTTAAAAACCCTGCGGAGCCATTGGGGAGTCCCTGGTTCAATTCCAGGGGGCATAAGCGAATATACTTGTTTAGTTTTTTAAAATAACTGCCCCTGACGGGTATTTTGTTCATGGTCCCGGGTTAAAGACAGAAAATTATAATTGCCAATATTCAAACATCACTTTAGTGTCTGGACAAGGGTTCATTTCCTGTACAAAGGCAGAAAATTATAATCGTCACTTTAAATTCACGTTTCACCAAAAGTCTGTACACTTTCAGGGGGCTGTAAACAAATCAGCTGGAATATTGCCCAATTTAAAGAGACAAAGGGACACTGGTTCGAATCCAAAAAGCGGCTGAAAATGTAAGTTTATCCTTTTTTTGGACCCGACATACACTCACAAACTTTTCACTTTTTTTAATTCAGACATGTGGCCCAATCTTTAAGTTAAAAATCTAACCGAGCTTTGGAAAAAAAAGTAACGGCTCTAAAATATAATATTCAAGGAGAAAAAAATGCTTTACCGGAGTGTGTTGAGACATATTTTTTCGGATATTTTACAGGAGTATGTAACTTGTAGAAATTATAAGAGATAGCGCTAGCATACAGTTTAGACCTGATGAAAGGCTGGTGTCTTAATGGTTGCTACCCCTGGGAGTGTATGTGAACATAGTTTGTGTTGAGTACTGCGGGTTGACTATCCCCTCATTATGCAGGCTTCAATGGGTGGGTTTCTCGATGGTTGCTACCCCTGGGAGTGTATGTGAACATAGTTTGTGTTGAGTACGGCGGGTTGACTATCCGCTCATTATGCAGGCTTCAAAAAACAACAACGCGCAATTCATTACGAGAAGCTAATACCCTAAACTGATAAAATATATATTTTCCCAGGTTGAAAATAAAATCTGAGGCTCTTTGTGCAATAAATCGTCACATTAATTACTGATGTACGTAGTTGAACAAATTCAGCCGTAAAGTATCTTAAGACGTAAGCGCTGTTGATAAAATGACTTGTTTTAATTACAGAAATAAATTTCACTTAGGGTTGCCTATATCACAATGGCACGAGGATTTTTTATGGTGAACACACTTTGTGAATGCAGGTTTCTGATAAAGCAATTATGTGACATAATAAAAGTATTAAAGAGATAAGTTTGAGGTTCAAATCTTACCAGGGTGTTTTTTTTCACACTCCCTCCACACAAATGCCGCCTCTATGGGTTTCAGCTAATGCAATTATGTTTGTGACAATTATTACTTTGACATGTATTATAGTTGAAATGGAGGCCGGAAATGGAGGGACGACCCCAACAACACCACCACCAGCTATGGGGCCCCTCCAAACCAACGTAGCCGCACCGCCCCAGCACCACGGAGACGGGGTTCGAGCCCCGGTGCCCTCGTCTGGCGTTACATCTTCACCACTGCCTCTACGCCAGGGAGAGGGGGTTCGAGCCCCGGCGGCGGTGAGGGAGATGGGGCCCATGGAGCCGGCAATAGCAGGACCCTCTTCAGCCTCGCAACCGGGATATAGTGGCCCGGAAAATCAGGGAGGCGGTGCATTGCAAAATGGCGTCCCTCTTCGTATCGTTCAAGAGAGGATTAAACAATTGAGGCGTTTCTTTTATACCGGTAGATAAATTACCGTACATCTTGGTGCACCAGCAAGCGATAATGACGCAATAAGCTGGCTTGAAGAAAAAATTACTAATTTGCTCCATCGGTTGTAGGACCATGGCGTTAGCGCCGATGACCACGTAGGCTTGCTTTTGAGTAGCACTGACTCAACGTTTAGCCTTGTGTATGTCTCATTTAGGCGAGCAGACCAGCTAGACGCTAGAGCAGTGCTTGATAACGTGAGTCGCGTGTTGCAGAGTAATACTTTGTTTTTGAGTACTGCACCAATGCACGTTAAACTCTCCCACTTTAAGGAGCCTCACAGGAGGGGTAATCATAAATGTGATAAACTCGCTCTCGCAAGCATCTAGCCGCAAAAACCCTGGGATCATTACGATTCAAAATGGCGACAGTCTTTGCCTTGCCCGTGTACTGGTTGTCGCCAAAGATATATGTGACAATAGAAAAGAACCAGAATGTATGGACATGAACACCTTTAATCAAATCAAAATGGTCGTAATATTCAAAAATACAAAGCAGAAGATTTATGCCGTGATGCCCATGTGAATCTTTTGAAAGGTGGTGGACTCACTGAACTGAAACAATTTCAAGCATACCTCTCTGAATACAAAATCACGGTATTTAGGGAACGTCGGGGGAGACAGGTCTTGTATGAGGGGCCTACTCCCTCTGAACATTCCTTTAAGGGGCACCTTGATTTGTATTTTTACGACGATAAACAAAACCATTTTGACGTCATAACATCCTTGACAGCCGCATTTAAGTGCTCGTACTTTTTCCGCGAATGCCGTGTGCCATTTGATCATAAGAATGCGAACAAGTGTGAATCCGCGTGCATAAAGTGTTACGCTAAAGCGGTTTGTAGCGGAGGCCGATCTGTGGTCTGTAAAGACTGTGGGCGTTGGTTCACAAATCAGACGTGCTTTGATAACCATAAACGTCCCGGTTTTTTCAGCGGTCACAGATCGGTCTGTGAAGTCAAAAAGGTTTGCGAGGTATGCGGGCAATTTTTCAGTTTGTAAAGATCAAATTATTCACATAGCTTTTATGAGACTTTTTGTAGAGTATGCGATTCATATAATTCTTTTGGTCATTTCTGTTATATGAAGCAGGCCCCATCCAAGCCGTCACTGGAAAGAGCAATTTCATGTTTGTATTCTATGATTTTGAATGCAGACAAGAAACGCTTCTTCAAGGTGCGGCAGGCACGTACTTGCACGAACCTAACTTATGTGTCGTGCAAACGTGTTGTAAGGCCTGTGTTCATATAGATGCTAATGACTGCGGGGGAGATAGGACTCGCATATTCAAGGGTGATACCACGATGTCCCAATTTTTTGAATTTATAGAACAAATTAAAGCTTCAAAATTTAAGGATATCACCCTCCTAGGCCATAATGCTAAATCCTATGATGGAAATTTTATTTTAAGATACATGATGGAGGTAAAAAAATGGACTCCACAACTTATAATGAACGGTGGGAAAATCATGTGCATGCGTTACGGCCCGCTCCCCTTTATTGACTCACTGAACTTTCTCCCAATGTCGCTGTCCAAATTGCCCAAAACTTTCGGCTTGGATGAGTCTTTGGCCAAGGGACATTTCCCCCATTTTTTAAACAAAAAAGAAAACGTGGGGTATAGGGGTCCCTTGCCGCCAAAGAAGGACTACGGCATAGGCAAAATGTCAGTTGAGGGAAAGGAGCACTTTAGGAAGTGGTATGACGCTTTGGTCAAAGAAAATTATGTCTTTGATTTTAAACGTGAGTTGGAACTGTATTGTGTGAAAGATGTAGAGATCCTACGAAAGGCCTGCCTGAAGTTTAGAGACATGCTCATGGAGAAAGCAAAGGTGGATCCTTTCAGAGAGGCGTGTACGATAGCTGGAGCGGCCATGTTGGTTTACCGCCGAAGTCATCTTAAGGAGAATACTATCGGTATTATCCCTAACGGTGGCTATCGGTGCGCAGACCAACAGTCGCACGTCGCAGGACAATGGCTCTGCTGGGAGGCCTATAAACGCGGTGTCTCTATTCTTCATGTGGGTAACGGCCGTGAGGAATATGTGTTAGGGCGACGTGTAGACGGTGTTGTTAAAGCTGGAGATACCACCACCGTCTTCCAGTTCTGGGGCTGTTATTGGCACGGGTGCCCTCTCTGTTACCCTGACAGGACCACCCCCGTCAAAATTAGTCCCCACGAAACCATGGAGACGCGTTATGAAGCGACCATGGCTTGTTTGGAAAAGTTTAAGAATGCCGGCTACACGGTCGTAGAGATGTGGGAGTGCATGTTTAATGCGATGAAACGCACAGACAAGGACTTGCAGCAATTTGTACTCCGGCACGAGGTGTATACCAAGGAACCTCTCAGTCCCAGATATGCATTCTTTGGCGGGCGTACTAATTGTATCAAGCTCTACCACGAAACAGACCTTTCTTGTGGGGAGAAGATCATGTACTTGGATGTGTGTTCATTGTATCCATACGTTTGCAAGTACAAAAAAACCCAGTCGGCCACCCCAAAATTCACTTGGAACCGAATTGTCCGTCTATAGATCAAGTAGAAGGCATAGCCAAAGTTACAGTGACACCTCCGCGAGATTTATTCCTGCCCGTATAGCCTACACGGATGCACGACAAGCTAATGTTCATCTTGTGCAGGAAATGCGGGGAGGAGAAAACCAAGAAGCGTGTCAGCACAACGACAAAAAAGATCGCTGGTTGACAGGCGTCTGGGTGATTGACGAGATCCGGAAAGCCGTTGAGAAAGGCTACACCGTTGAAGCAGTGCACGAAGTGTGGGAGTACAATGTATCTGTTTATGACCGTCAGACGCGTTCTGGCGGCCTGTTTCACGGGTACATTGATACTTTTTTGAAAATTAAACAAGAATCTAGCGGATGGCCAGAGTGGTGTACCTCACAAGAGGAAAAGTTAGCTTACATTCAAAATTATGAGAAAAGGGAAGGGGTAAAACTCGATTTCGGCTCTGTTTGTAAAAACCCTGGTCTCCGCACTCTGGCTAAACATTTTTAAATTCACTATGGGGAAAGTTTGGGCAAAGACCCGATTTACCACACGTAGCCGTTGTCAACGACTATCAGGGCGTCCACAAGTACCTGACGGATCCGTACATCATCGTGGACAGCGTCATTGATGTAAATGATGAGGTTATGTTCCTAAATTACAAGGATGCGCGTGACGCGTTGCGCCCTAACCCTAACACGAGTGTGGCTGTGGCATGCAACACGACTGCTATGGCTAGGTTGCACTTATACAGCATCCTTGAACAATTGGGGGACCGCGTTTTGTATCATGATACAGATAGCGTTCTATTCACCGAACGCCCCGGCGATTGGAGTCCACCGACCGGAGACTTTTTAGGTGACCTCACAGACGAACATCAGGATTACGGTCCGGAAAGCTACATTAGCGCCTTTGTATCTGGCGGTCCCAAGAATTACGCGTACCGTGTTTGTGTTGGTGGCGATTCTTTCAAAACAAAAACGGTGTGCAAGATTCGCGGGATCACCATAAACTATGGCAACCGGAACTATGTTAATTTTGACGTTTTGAAAGCGATGGTCACCGAACAGGCTGCGGAAAGATACATACAGCTACCGCACAAAATTGTAAGAAAAGGTCTTGCTACTGTATGTACCGTTTCGCAGACTAAAGTCTACCGACCCGTGTACACCAAACGTCGGATAACCGATGATTTTAATACATTGCCGTTTGGGTATCAGAGTCCTTGTAAACGCACTCGCCACGACTAAAAGGTGATCATTTAGACGGGCTGAATAATCATCTTTTTTTTTCTTTCACTCTAGACAGTTCCACTGACATACCATTTTTCAAAGTTTTGAGATTTTTTCATATTTTTTTCTGCATGAATACAAGCATATTTTTTTATATTTTTTTATGCACCCGGGATACTTTGTATATTTTTTTATTTGCCAGGTCAATCCTTCGCCTACCTGATTTTTTCTAGTCAATTATTTATTTGTATATATTTTAATTATAATAAATTGTTTATATATATTTTTTATTTTAAATCTAATAAATTGTTTGTATATATATATTTATTTTTTTCTAGTCAAGTATAATAAACTGATTGTATAAATTTTTATTTTAAATCTATTCAAATATATATAATAAACTGTATATATATATATATTTATTTATTTTCTTTTAAATTGAAACCATCTTTATTTAGTACCGAGGCCACTATTCCCCCCATATTGTAAATATTCATAGTATACTTTTCACTGTGTGTAAATAAATATTGTAAACAAAACCAGTTATGTTTATACTAATAATTATATATTGTAAATATTCACAGTATACTTTACACTGTGTATATACTTTTTTCATGACCAAATAAAAATATTGTAAAAATTGTTATGTTTGTGTTTTAACGTCTATACCCCCACACCTCCCTCCTATCCTATAAATACAAGCTCATATAGCTTATAAGCACAGTCTCAAACATTATGGACAAGTTGAAACATCCATTTTTGGCCATAATAAGCGGCCCTTATGGCTGTGGAAAGTCACATTTTGTAGCAGACTTTATCCGTTACTTGGACACAATGTGTGACGTTAAATTTGATAAAATCACATGGTATTATGCTTTATGGCAACCGGAATTTGAACAAGATGGGACAAGTCCCCACGTCATATTCTGTAAGGGTTTGCCGGAAATGGATGACGTCTGTAATGACTCTCCACAGCTGATTATCCTGGACAACCTGATGGGTGAAGCCAACGAAGTGGTCGTCGATCTTTTCACCAAAGGATGCCACCATCAAAATATTAGCGTCATGTACCTTACACAAAATACATTCCATCAGGGCAAGGGCAAAGAGACATTTCCTTAAACGCACATTATATCGTGCTTTTTAAAAATCCCAGGGATAAAGCTCAGATTCAACACTTTGCACGACAAGTCTGTCCTGAAAATCCCCGTGTTTTACAAGAGGCTTACACCGATGCTACAAGTACGCCTCACGGCTATATATTGCTAGATTTCAAACAAGGTACACCAGAATGGTTCAGATATAGAACCCACACAAATGTCGGCTGTTGCGTGTATCTACCGCGCAAAAGATATAAAAACACCGACACTTCCCGCTTACAGATCATTTCATAACCATGAGTCCCAAAGTGTTGAAGAAGGCCCCTCTCATTTTATATGAACGGCATCCTGTGAAAAAGCAAAAGACAATGATTTACCATGTGAATCAAAATCTAGGAAATCAGCACTACCTCACAAATTTATGAAAGATTATATTATAGTATCAGCCTTACCAGGAAAAACAAACGGGCAATCCACACCCGAAGTGGAAAGATGTAAACAAAATCTATTTGAAATCATTGACAATATGTTTGGTGAATTGGAACATAGATTCACTAAGAATGACTTTATAAATGATGCGATAAGTGCTTGTCACCCTGGAAGTGAAATGTTTCTACGTGAAAAATCTATACAATCATTTGCTGAAAAATATAAAGTATATTTTCCGAACTTCAAAAAGTTTAATTCCGAAGTATACTTAGCTAAGAACACCTTTATTAATAAAAATGCGTATAACCCGAACGGGTAGTAAGACGCGGTGCTAATAATAATAATAATATTAATAAAAAATAATCCCTCGAATACTTTTTAATGACCTAAATAAAATGTAAGTAGTTTTTCCTAACCTCTCCAAACTTCTAACACTCTTGTTAACGTTGCCTGTTTCCTCAGCAGCTTGTCGAAGAAGTTTTTCAACCATGAAAAGGATTAAAACTTATTTGAGGGCGACAATGACGAGTAAATGACTATCCAACCTGGCTATATTCTCAATAGAAAGGGAGTTAAGTGAACGTCTGGTCCAGAATCCAACAGAAGTTGTACAAAAATTTGCTAAAATTGGAAAGCGTAGAATTAATTTTTAAATAAACTAGCATTTAACTGATAAAAAACTATTTTTATATCTTTACTTATATTGTAAATAATATCCAAGTATACCATAAAATAATAAAACAATTTAGTTATTTCATCAAATTCTTTTTTAGGCGCTTCCCTATCCTGAATGATTATCTTTTTTAAATTTGTCTTCTATTTATTTTCAATGAGTGCCATACATGAGAGGAGTACAGGACACTGTTTAAAGTGCATGCGATATTATCATGAACGCGTCTATTAACACTAAAGGAGTGTGACAGAATTATCGTTAAATGCAGTAATTTATACACTCACCCCCAATTTTTTTTGGTCTAGATCCACCACTGAAAATCTAGAGTAGAAATTCTATTTACTTTTTATATTGTATCCACAATCAAGAAGTATTTTTTTTTATACTATACCTTTAGGCACAACATGTTGTGTCCAATTGATACCATGGTAGTGTGAGCTACTTCGACTCATAGGGTTTAATGTTGGAGTCTCACTGTAAGGAAGCCTCCGCGATACATAAATCAGGTATTGGTTCAGGCGCCGTAGCTTTGTCTCTTCTTCAGTGCGTTGACTATACTGATTACTTCTTATTGAGAGTTTACTATTCCACCGCAAGCTACCAAAATCAGCTCTGAAATTAACAAACAAAACAAAAATGAAACCACATGTTCCCCGTTGCTTTTTAAGAAATAGGAATCAAATAAGAATGAGGGTCGAATATAAAACTGTTTTGTATATGGTTTTTAAGAAACTGGTTAGAGATTATAAAATCTTTGGTGAATTCAATAGAAACTTTCACAATTGCTGTCACATTGTTAGTGTAAAACCACATTGATTAGAGAGAATACAACAATCATGTTCGTTTATTAGACAGTGAAAGCGTGGAATTTTAATTGTTCTCTAAATTACATTATTAACCCTCTATTACCAAACACTAGGCATGCCAGAACCTGTGGAAAGGGAATTCAACCTCGCAGACCCCTCATGAACGGAGCTCAGTTAGCTCACTTTTACTTTCTTGCTACCTTACAGGTAGAGAAAGTATTGTGATAGTCAAAAAAAAATCTAACTCGAGATTTTGATTAATATCGACGTTTCATGATCCCCCGAATCCGAAAAAGTGGTTTTGAAATGCCGTATGTCTTTCTGTACCTCGGGCTAGAGCCTAAATTGTTTTATTGATTAATCTAAAACTTGATAAAGTACGAGAATGGCTTCGTGCGAAGGACGCGTATACCCTACATAAACCGGTGATAAGAAAGATTCCACGCAACAAGTACGTGGTGTCAAACATTGACGATCTCTGGCAAGCCGATCTCAACGATATGCGAAGTCTCGAAAAATACAACGATGGTGCAGTGTAATTGCTCACCGTCATCGATGTGTTTAGCAAGATGGCCTGGGAAAGGACTCTTTCATCCCAGACGGGGAGCGTCATGAGAGACGCCTTTCGGGACATTTTCAAAAAAAGCGGCCGTAAACCTCTAAGTATACAGACGGACAAGGTGACAGAGTTCACGGCACATTTAGTCCGGAAATTTCTTAATAAAGAAGGTGTGCATTACTACACCACTCATAATCCAGACGTGAAGGCAAGCATCGTTGAACGATTCAATAGAACTCTGAAAGGACGCATGTGGCGCTACTTTTCCAAAAATAACACGGATCGGTATGTGGACGTACTCCAAGATCTAGTCGACGCTTACAACGGCGCAAAACATTCCAGCATCAAGATGGCGCCTGCCGACGTTTCTTAAACTAATATGCTTCAAGTAAGAAATAATCTGTACGGCAAACGGCATCTAAACTAGGTTAGTAAGCCAAAAATAAAAGTAGGTGAAACAATGCGTATTAGCAAATCCAAAATGTTGTTTGAAAAAGGCTACGAAAGAAATTCGAGCGAAGAGATTTTCAAAATAATCAGTGTCGTATTGCGGCAACCAGTCGTATACAGTCTGACCTATCTTGATGGCGAGGAGGTAGATGGAATGTTTTACGAACCCGAATCGCAACGTGTACGTCTTCCCGAAACTTTTAAAGTAGATAAAATACTACGTGTTAAGAGTAAAGGCGCCAGAAAGAAAGTGTACGTGAAGTGAAAAGGTTACCCCGCCAAGTTTAATTCATTGATTCCTGCCAGTTACGTCGGCGCCCTACCATGAAGGACCAATTTTACATCACTTTGCTGATCGACAGCTCTATGGAATATTTCCCGAAAAATACCCTCGCAAATTTCACCACGCAACTACTTTGCCGTCTTACACTTGAAGGCCAGTGGGAAGTCGCTCTGGCCGAATTTAAATATACGTGTTATTTCACCACCATGCCCGAGGGCCAAAATATTGCATGGTACAACTGGGTGGACGGTAATGGCGTGGAACAAATATTCAAGGACCATATCTTTCCTGGAAACTACAGCACTATCCATGAATTATCAAAGCTCTAAACGAAGAAGAGGTGTTTAAAGGGGATTCCGGAATTGTATTCAAGTTTACAACCCCAAACAAAAAAGTGGACGTTGTTTCTTTTTCACCAAATATTCAGCTGCTGACTCTTTCAAGTCAACTAATTTTACAGCATGGTTTCGATCCTCTGACTAAGCTGATCAAAGTCTCAAAGTCACCGTACGCCGCCAACATTTTACTAGGCTTGCCCTCGCAAATGTACATCTACACGGATATCGTCGATCCTCAGCCGGTGGGTGACATTGTGGCACTACATTTACGTATCGTCACTATCAACAACATAAAATATCTCTACGGAATACATAAGACCATTAGCTATGATCCGCTGCACTACATGCCCGTACATAGAGGGGAAATTGAAAGCATGGAAATCAATATAAGAACAGACACTGGTGAATCTGCACCATTCGAGTTTGGAAAAGGGTGCGTGAAACTTCATTTTCGACGCTGCTCAACATGAACTGTCCCTCCAAAGATACTACGTCAACCAGGCTGGAACAGGTATATATTCGATCTACCACGGTGTTCCCTATCAAAGAGGGCATGGGATAGGAAGTTTTTTCAGTGGCCTTTTCACAAGCGTCTTACCGTTGCTGAGAAGCGGCGCTAAAGCCATTGGAAAACAGGCGCTTCATACGCGTATCGACGTGCTCTACGACGTTGCCAATCAGCGTCGTCCTTTCTCAAGGGGCGTTACGGCACAATGTCGGCTGGGCTGGAACTAACCTGAAACGCAAGGTGGAGCAGAAGATCGACACACTGATGAGTGGCACAGACTATAAAGGGCTCCGTAAGAAGCACCGACGTCAGTCTTCTGTCGCTGCCCAACATAAAAAGGTCAAGAAAGAGAGGTAGATATTATCATTTGAAATGTCGTTTCTACACCCCCAGTCCTGCGAGTGTGCCAGCAGTGAACTCGATCTCTTTACCGTCCCACCCACGCAATGGCTCCAGTACAAACCTGTCTCTTTCCTCACCCATCGAATTTACCGTTACTGGATAAGGCGCGTTTTATATCGATCTTTCACAGACTATGCTCTATCTCAGGGCCGCCATCATGAAACCTGCGGTGGCGTTTTCGCAGAGGTGGATCAAATCGCCCCCGTCAACAACTGCTTGCATTCGCTATTCACACAGGTGGATGTGTTTTTAAACCAAAAACTAGTCTCACCGTCCAGCAACACGTATGCTTATATATCGTACATTGAGACGTTGCTCAATTACAACAGTGACGCCAAAATAAAACATTTGACTTGTGGTCTATGGTTCGCAGAGAGCCCCTGAACATTTGAGTAGGCTAACGCTGGCAACAAGGGATTTGAAGCCCGTCGCAGCCTCACCGCAAAAAGTAAGACGGTAGATATTTTAGGGTAACCACATGATGACGTGTTTAACCAAGAGAAATACCTTTTGAACGGCACTGAACTCAGAGCCAGGATGGTCCGTTCCAGAGACGGGTTTCATCTATGGCCGTCACTGAACTCCCTCACTTTAAAGTTCACATCGCTGAAGCCGGACTTCTAGTGCGACGTGTCAAAGTAGCACCTTCTATATTGTTGGTACATACTAAAGCATTTAACTTCAGTCCCGCAGAGTATCCCACCACCCGCGTGGAAGTAAAAACATTCACTATTCCTACGGATGTGTAAGGGAAATCACTGGACAAAGTATTCACTGGACAGTTACCCAAACGTAGCATCGTTGGATTTGTATCAATATCTGAGTTCAACGGAGACGCCACCAGAACCCGTTAAACTTCAAAACCTACGTCATGAATCATTTCTCGCTATACGTGGATGGGGAACAAGTGCCGTCGAAACCGCTATAGTCCGATTTTTTAAACGGCAACTATGTCATGTGCTATCACACACTGTTTTCTGGAATGGGTATAAATTCTATGAACGAAGGTAGCGACATCACACGGTAAGACTTCCCTAAGGGATATCCTCTCATGGCTTTCGATCTCACACCTAATCTGTCCGCCTACATGACATTGCATTGGAATTTGACGAGGCATGGCTCTCTGAGTATAGAAGTGAACTTCACCAGAGCTCTCACTGAAACCGTCAACTGTATCGTGTACGGGGAGTTTGCTAACATCATCACCATTGACAAGGACAGAACGTGGTGACCGATTATGGATGTTAATATAAACGACTTCCCTTACCTTTAACCCCTCATTTAAGCCATGGACGTCATTGTGGATTTCCAGAGCTTCATCGATGACAACAAAGAGTTTTTCGTCAAGGAACTGAGTGTTTTATCTGTATGCGGCACATTACTTCAACATTGGGTGTTAAAAACCCCATACGCTATCGAGGAACTTTCCACCGATGCCAAAAAAAAGCCGACTATATAGTTAACAATCTGCACGGTATCACCTGGGATTACGGTGATGTGGATTACAGCCTGCTCGAATCCCTCATCTCCAGTGCCACAACGCGTGCAGAAATCGTCTACGTCAAGGGGTCAGAAAAGAAAAAGTTTCTAGTCAAATACACGTCTACACCCATCGTAGATCTGTACGACAGAGGTTGTTCGTCACTGAAAACACTTAAATTGGGGCGCACCATATGCATGGCACATAGTTCTGTATGGAATTTCTGCTCTGCCTCTATCGTCTGGGGACTTCGAGACTGGTTGATTGAAGATGGACACGCACACTATAAGACGTGCGCTGAAAACAGGTCCGTGGTTCCGTTCTGTACGGTCGGGTGTTTTCCCTGCTAATCAACTACCCGCAAGGATAGCTCGACCTGCCGCTCTAGTCATCAACACCGATCCACACACCTAACCTGGGACGCATTGGGTCGCCATCTTTATCGACAAGACCGGCGTGGGGGAATACTTTGACAGTTATGGTTTTCCACCGCGTATAAAGACACATCTAGATTTATACGCAAAAAAACTTTTCGCACGTCCCATAGTAAGCTACAACTTCAAA
Source organism: Timema cristinae (assembly GCA_039000515.1). Classification (NCBI taxonomy): domain Eukaryota; kingdom Metazoa; phylum Arthropoda; class Insecta; order Phasmatodea; family Timematidae; genus Timema; species Timema cristinae. The sequence continues at coordinate 23,809 of JBCFYV010000671.1, forward strand.
GCATCTCATCAGATGTTTGCGGCCATTACTGTCTCATGTACCTTCTCTATCGTGCCCATAACATTCCGCTGAAAACTTTCCAAGACCTATTCTCACCCACCAATCATACAGCCAACGATGGGATATTACAATAGATTTTTCAAGACTGTAGGGGCATGTCGCCCTTCAAGAGACCATGTCCAGGCGGCGTGTGCCTATAAAAGGGGCGTCCCGGCGGTGTGCCGGCCATAACCACCAAACATCATGGAAGGTCAAGACGTTTGCGGTAGCAAAGCCTGCGAAACCACTCGCCGTCACCAGTATTTTCAACACATTGTTCCCGCTGGATGGAGTCGACGCCAAGCGAGTCATCGTCGGCATGAGTGTCAAGAACAACTTTACGCCCTATGTCCAGCTAGAAAAATGTGGAGGGAACTGCGCCGTGTTTAACCGTACAGAATGGCAAGAACTGAGCACCTACAAGTCGGTCATATCAAAGTTTTTCACCAACACGCAACCTCCTCAGAAGATTAGTCTGACTAATCACGAAATCTCTCTGAGACGCATGTGCGGTGACCGTATGGTCGTCATCAACGAGAAACAAGACGCCGGAATCAAACGGGTCACCTATCTAGCACCTAGCTGGGCGCATCTTTGTGAGGTGTGGGACCTCATCGACGTCGCCGTCGACCGACGGGACATGTGGTCGACACCCGTCGCGTGCTATTGCAACAATTTGATCGACACACTCGTCGTGGATGTATGCGACACGCTAACAGAATCGACGGATGTCATCGACCTAGAACAACCTACGGTGGAAACTCACATCAAAAACCTGGATCTTATTAGTGCTACCTACTATACACGTCAAGTCATCGGTTTGGACTATTACATGCTGGATTGTGAACTAAAAACAATTTTACTAACGCATCTGAGAGACACTGTAGAAAAACGTATGAACGAATATATGCGTCATTCCTGTAAAAATGTATAATTGTGATGTTTAATAAATAAATATATATTTGTAATATCTGTGTTTTATTTACGAGTCCCAACTTGTCTTGTCTGCCCGACAACCCGATGCCCCGGGTCAATATCTATTCTTGTCTCAACTTGTCTTGTCTGCCCGCCAACCTGGCGCCAGGGGAAAACCCTCTTCCCGGGTCAATGACCTCAATATCTATTCTTGTCTCAACTTGTCTTGTCTGCCCGACAACCTGGCGCCAGGGTTGCGACATGACACGCAATGCTTACGTCATTGGGAAAACCCAAGGTTATTGAGGTCACTTGTCGCCCCGACAGTCTGGTGTCAGGGTGGCGAAGGCAGGGTGAACCAATTACCACACTCTACCACCAACCACCATAGCGCGAGGTTTACGCTGCTTGTTCCGGGACAGGGAGGAAGAACCAATGTTCATTCTAGGTCTGGCAGCCGTAGCGCAAGCTTCGTTCTGAGCCCTCCTGCCGCAACGTCAAGGACTGTATGCCCATAAATAAGCTACAACGCCCTAAAACTCCAGCACCTATGTCCTACCTATTAATTAATTAACAACCAGCAGGTCCGGCGTATGCCGACAATAAATAATAAATCCAACGCCTCTATCCTACCAATTAATTAATTAACAATAATCAATTAACAATAATTAATTAACAATCATTAATAATTAATCAGCAAGAACCAACATGTCCTGGGGTTTTCCAGCTGTAGGGTAAAACCAACAGCCAATCAGAGGAAAGTAGGGCAGCGGAAGGAGGGGTGGAAGGAGGGGGAATGGAATAACGGTAAAAATCGACGACACACAACTAGGGGTCAAAGGTCAAAGATCAAATTGGAGTAGGTAGGCGTGCTAGACTACTCTTATTAAAGTGTCTCGTGGATTTCGTCTCCACCGCTATCGTTACTTCCCTCCGTTCAGGTATGGGGTCTAATTTAAACTCTAGCTGGATATCGAATTCAAAACACACATTATTATTAGCGAAATCAATTTTCATCCCTGTGTCACGCATGAATTCGTTTCCTAATATAACCGGTGTCACCAAGGATTCCACAATCAGAAACCAAATAGGCCACGCCCACCTGCCTATTTTGATATTTATCCTTGCCCTTTGTTAAACTTTTAAGGTTCTAGTGTCCGCTAAGACGCATTGTACGTCACATGGTGTAAGCCCTTTTAGTTTGTTTTTTTCTAGACTTTCATAGAACTCTATAGACATGATATTGCTAACTAAGCCCGTGTCCAAAAGAGCGATTATATTTCTTTTGCCAATATTTATATTCACTCCCTTTAGCGCGCCCTCGTGTTTGTGATTCACGAGAGGGTTCAGCGGCGTGGATCGGTTGTTCGGACCACGCCTACTTAAAAATGTGTCACTTTTCCTTGCTCCTTACCCTTGGGTTTCTATTAGGGCAGTCACGGACCTAATGCGCCGTCGAAAAACAATCGAACCATTTTCGTGTTTTTAGTGAGGAGTTATTACCTCCTCTATCGCTCTTGACTGTTGGGTAGTATGGTAATGTTTCCCTCTCGACCCTTCGTGCAAACGCGGGCTCCTCTTGGTATTGTCGGTTTTCCTGGTTACGCCGTCCGCCAACACTGGGGTTCCTTCTAAGTTTATATTCTTCGCTAAAGTTTCTATTGTAATTTTTTATTTCTTGTTGGCTCAATTCGAAACTTGCGGCTTCTTTCACTAACTGAGGGACGGACTGTATCTGGGTTCTTGTTAAACTTATTTTAATATCGGGCCTTAGGTTGCGAAAAACACGGTTCAGCTCCTGTTCCTGCGTGAACCCTCCGTGCCTTCTAATTAGAGTTTGCAATTCGGTTACATACTCCTGTACGGATTCCGTGGGTTTTTGCATCCTTCCCGGAATCTCCTCTTCTATTAACTCTTGGTAGTTAGTCTTAAAAAAATTAACTATGAATAATTTTTGAAATTGATCCCAATCGCGCCAGTTATGTTTATTGTTTCACAACCATCGTAATCTACTTCCTTGAAAAATTTCGGGAAGCGCTTGTAATAACTCCTTATCGGTTAAATGGTAAGTGGCTTTAAGTTCGTTTACCCTTTCTAAACAATCCACTGGGTCTGACTCCTCCCCAAAACGTACTCCCCAATTTCTCACTATACTCAAGACCGTAAAAAGTCTGGATTTAACAACATCATGCGATTCCATTTGGATGGGATCAGTTATAGGTGATTTGTTATTCGGTTTTTTTTAAATTTCAATCGTAGAATCTCTTGACACCCCCGAGCCCTCTGCCGGTCGGCTGGGTAGCTCCTCTTCATTACTAGAACGCGTGGGCTTCTTTTGGTGCCCCCTAAGCGACTTTACCTTTGTTTTGAGTTGTTCGCATAATTTTAAAACCCATCTCTTTCCCTTCTATTAACTTAGTATCATCCATAGTCGCCCTTTTTAGTCTCTACGAAAAATGTAACAAGGTAGTTTCAAATTTCTTTATTTGACTTGGGGTAAGCTCTGTCTTGTCAGTTAGGTCTTTCTTTAGGGTATATAACCTCCGTTCTACTATGGGAACTTCATCTGATAGCAGAGGAATTATGGCTGTTTTTACTATCGAGGCGTTTAAGTCTCTTTCCCTGTCTAATAGTAGGATGAGTTGGCTGCGTAACCCATCCACGGTAACTAACGGGGTTTCTCCACGAATTATGATCTCGTATTGTATTTCGTCTTTCAACAACCTGTTTGGATCCAAATCCATGATAACGGCGAGTAGAATTAACTATTGGGCAAGAGTATAGTCTACTATTCTTATGGGATTTTGCAATAATTTCCCTGGTTCGGATTCTTCTCATCTACGCGTCCCCTATTCACTCTACGATTTTCGACCCTTACCCTCTTTTTCCCTTTTAACCCTACGCCGGCTCTTGCTCTATTTGGCCTAGGTGGTCCCCTAAATAAGAGGTTCTCAATGTTAACGCGTTGCGCTAGCTAGACAATAGACCCCCTGACCTCAGCAACAGCGTCGAACGAAACGTACACCTTTCGTTTGACCTTGTTTTCCTTTTAGTCTGTATTAATACCTAGTGGCTTCAACTCTATAGTGTTAAGCCTTTTTCTAAGAGTAAATAGTACCTACATTTGGTACCGCTTAAATTGTTTATAGTAAGGCTAAACCTTGGTGATTAGTCGTGTGAATGTTAGAAGGGACCTGACTCATATGTATAACATTTTTTCTCACACGTCACCAAATCAATTGTTTTTAAGATGTTTCTTACCTATTAGACCAATGTTTAGCCGTTTTATTTCAAAGAGGTTGTTTTGTCCAACTGGCCCCTAGGACCTATAGTTTATTCATTTTGATTCCCATTAAACTCATCTGACCTTAAAAAAGAAAAAATTACTCTTTATATTTATTATTGGCGAACCCTGATTGAGATGGGTATTGCCCATCTACCACCCCTCCCCGTCGAATGTGTAAAAACTGGATTAACATTTGAAGAATGGGTTTCTGGAACTTGATGACTGTACTTAGATGTTAGTGGTGTTGTTGACTGGTAGATCCTGTAGATCGTGCTTGTTGTTGATCCATTCTCGGGGTCGCTTGCCCGTGGCGAACCGCAGACCTTCCCGTTTTTGCCGAGTAGGGATGCTTTTTGAATGTTTGCTTGGCCCCTTCGTGTGCTGGCCCCTGGGCTGGATATGGGGAACACATAACGTGCTCCAATCTGCTCCGTGGTTCTGGTCTGTAACGTGTTGATCTGGCTGGTGATAGCGATATTGCCTCGCGCTGCCCTCCGGATTGTCGAGTCATCATCTAATGGGTCACATTCCACTTCTGGGACTGAATTGTTGACGTCTTGCATGCTGGTGTATACTTGGATTTGACTGATGGTTTTTGTGGCGTGCGCATTGGGTGGCGGGCTCTGCAAACTGTAGCGCTTGAGTCGGGGTCGGCTCAGAGTGGGCTGACACGACGTGAGAGGTCATGATTAACTGGCCTGACTTGAAAGAGTCAACACCTCTCTCTACGAATGGCTAGTCAGGATTGGGAGTCGTTGAACAATGCGCACGCTCACGAGTCGAAGGAAGCCTCTTGTGTGTTGTATATTCTATAAATAAATTATACAAGTATCTTTCCATCCACGGATTGACTATTACTTCTAATTAAGATCCTTAGACAAACGGACCCGAGCATAGCACAATGGTAGCAGACAACAAAGAAAGAACGCGTGATAATTTGAAAAACCATCAGTCAAATCCAAGTATACACCAGCATGCAAGACGTCAACAATTCCGTCCCAGAAGTGGAAAGTGACCCATTAGATGACAACTCAACAATCCGGAGGGCAGCGTGAGGCAATATCGCTATCCCCAGCCGGATCAACACGTTACAGACCAGAACCACGGAGCAGATTGGAGCCCGTTAGGTGTTCACCATATCCAGCCCAGGGGCCATCAGACGAAGGGGCCAAGCGGCCATTCAACAAGCATCCCTACTCGGAAAACAACGGGAAGGTCTGCGGTTCGCCACGGACAAGTGACCCCGAGAATGGATCAACAACAAGCACGATCTACAGGATCTACCAGTCAACAACACCACTAACATCTAAGTACAGTCATCAAGTTCCAGAAACCCATTCTTCAAATGTTAATCCAGTTTTTACACATTCGACGGGGAGGGGTGGTAGATGGGCAATACCCATCTCAATCAGGGTTCGCCAATAATAAATATAAAGAGTGATTTTTCCTTTTTTTAAGGTCAGATGAGTTTAATGGGAATCAAAAATGAGTAAACTATAGGTTCTAGGAGCCAGTTGGACTAAACTACCTCTTTGAAATAAAACTGCTGAACGTTGGTCTAATAGGTAAGAAACATCTTAAAAACAATTGATTTGGTCACGTAGGAGAAAAAAATGTTATACGTATGAGTCAGGTCCCTTCTAACATTCACACGACTAATCACCAAGGTTTAGCATTACTATAAACAATTTATGAGGTACTATTTACTCTTAGAAAAAGGCTTAGCGCTATAGGGTTGAAGCCACTAGGTATTAATACAGACTAAAAGGAAAACAAGGTTTAAAGAAAGGTGTACGTTTCGTTCGACGCTGTTGCTGGGTCAGGGGTTCAATTGTCTAGCTAGCACAACGCGTTAACATTGAGAACCTATTATTTAGGACACCACCTAGGCCAAATAGAGCAAGAGCCGGCGTAAGGTTAAAAGGGAAAAAGAGGGTAAGGGTCGAACATCATAGAGTGAATAGGGGACGCGTAGATGAGAAGAATCCGAACCAGGGAAATTATCGCAAAATCCCATAGGAATAGTAGACTAGACTCTTGCCCAATAGTTAATTCTACTCGCCGTTATCATGGATTTGGATCCAAACAGGTTGTTGAAAGATGAACTACAATACGAGATCATAATTCGTGGAGAAACCCCGTTAGATACGGTGGATGGGTTACGCCGCCAACTCCTCCTACTATTAGACAGGGAAAGAGACTTAAACGCCTCGATAGTAAAAACAGCCTTAATTCCTCCGCTATCAGACGAAGATCCCATAGTAGAACGGAGGTTATATACCCTAAAGAAAGACCTAACTGACAAGACAGAGCTTACCCCAAGTCAAATAAAAAAATTTGAAACTACCTTGTTACATCTTTCGTAGAGACTAGAAAGGGCGACCATAGACGATACTAAGTTAATATAAGGGAAAGAGACGGGTTTAAAATTATGCGAACAACTCAAAGCAAAGGTAAAGTCGCTTAGGGGGCACCAAAAGGAGCCCACGCGTTCTAGTAACGAAGAGGAGCTATCCAGCCGTCTGGCAGAGGGCTCGGGGGTGTCAAGAGATCCTACGACTGAAATCAAAAAAACCCCGAATAACAAATCACCTATAACTGATCCCATCCAAATGGAATCGCATGATGTTGTTAAATCCAGACTTTTTACGGTCTTGAGTATAGTGAGAAAATGGGGAGTACGTTTTGGGGAGGAGTCAGACCCAGTGGATTGTTTAGAAAGGGTAAACGAACTTAAAGCCACTTACCATTTAACCGATAAGGAGTTATTACAAGCGCTTCCCGAAATTTTTCAAGGAAGTAGGTTACGGTGGTTGAGAAACAATCAACATAACTGGCGCGATTGGGAGCAATTTCAAACATTATTCAAAGTTAATTTTTTTAAGACTAACTACTAAGAGTTAATAGAAGAGGAGATTCCGGGAAGAATGCAAAAACCCACGGAATCCGTACAGGAGTATGTAACTGAATTGCAAACTCTAATTAGAAGGCACGGGGGGTTCACGCAGGAACAGGAGCTGAACCGTGTTTTTCGCAACCTAAGGCCCGATATTAAAATAAGTTTAACTAGAACCCAGATACAGTCTGTCCCTCAGTTAGTGAAAGAGGCCGCAAGTTTCGAATTGAGCCAACAAGAAATAAAAAATTACAATAGACACTTTAGCGAAGAATATAAACTTAGAAGGAACCCCAGTGTTGGCGGACGGCGTAACCAGGAAAACCGGCAATACCAAGAGGATCCCGCGTTTGCACGAAGGGTCGAGAGGGAAACATTACCATACAACCCAACAGTCAAGGGCGATAGAGAAGGTAATATCTCCTCCCTAAAAACTCGAAAATGCTTCAATTGTTTTTCGACGACGCATTTGGTACGTGACTGCCCTAATAGAAACCCAAGGGGTAAGGAGCAAGGAAAAGGGAATTTTTTTTAAGTAGGCGTGGTCCGAACAACCGATCCACGCCGTTGAATCCACTCGTGAATCACAACCACGAGGGCGCGCTAAAGGGAGTGAATATAAATATTGGCAAAATAAATACAATCGCTTATTTGGACACGGGCTCTGTTAGCAATATCATGTCTATAGAGTTCTATGAAAGTCTAGAAATAAACAAACTAAAAGAGCTTACACCATGTGACGTACAATGCGTCTTAGCGGACACTAGAACCTTAAAAGTTAAACAAAGGGCAAGGATAAATATCAAAATAGGCAGGTGGGCGTGGCCTATTTGGTTTCTGATTGTGGAATCCTTGGTGACACCGGTTATATTAGGACACGGATTCATGCGTGACACAGGGATGAAAATTGATTTCGCTAATAATAATGTGTGTTTTGAATTCGATAACCAGCTAGAGTTTAAATTAGAGCCCTTACCTGAACGGAGGGAGGTAACGGTAGCGGTGGAGACGAAATCCACGGGACGCTTTAACAAGGTGCTGAATGAATATACGGACGTAATAAGTAAAAAAATAGGAAGGACCCATGTTCTCACCTTAGACATCGAACTCCTCGACGATTGCCCAGTACGATCTAAACCGTACCACTATGCGCCGCCCAAATTGCAAGTACTTAGGCACCACATCCAAGACCTAATAAAAAAGGAAATTATCAGACACTCGAAAAGTCCGTATGTGTCCCCAGCCTTTCTCATAACGAAGGAAAACAAGGAAAATAGGATGGTCATCGACTATAGGAAATTGAACGCCAAGGTGAAGTTTGAAGCGACGCCCTTACCAACTATCGAAATGGCCTTTCAATACTTGGGCGAGGCCAAGATATATACGGTGTTGGATCTTAATAGGGCCTACTACCAACTTCCCCTGTCAGAGGCGTCTAAACCGTACACGGCGTTCATCACGCCCGTGGGGCTATTTGAATTCAATTTTCTCCCATTCGGAATGTGCAATGGGGCACAATCTCTCAGCCGACTGATGAACACCATATTTGGGGACATACAATTCGAGTACGTATTTACGTATCTGGACGACCTTGTAATTTATTCTGCAAACGACCAAGAACACGAAAAACATCTGAGAGAAGTGTTCAGAAGATTAAGGGAAGCAGGCCTAACCATCAATCCAAAGAAGTTAAGGGTGGCCGTGACGCAGATTGAGTACCTGGGCCACATAATTTCTTGTAAAGGAGTAGCTGTCAACCCGGAACGCACGCGAGTGGTGCGAGACTTTCCCACCCCCAACAATACGAGGAAACTCGCCAGGTTTTTGGGCATGATCAATTTCTATGGAAGGTTCATACCCAATCTGGCGTCGATCGCCTCTCCTCTCTACCAGATAAAGAAAAATAAGGGAACAATTCTGTGGAACTCGCAAGCCGAAGATGCGTTCCAAGAGTTAAAAGGCCTACTTTCGCGACCACCTATATTGAAAATGGCGGACTTCCGGGAACCGTTTATTCTTCAAACTGACGCGTCGTCGTCGGGATTAGGGGCGGTTTTGTGTCAACGCAGCAAAGAGGGGTTGCAACCCGTAGCCTACGCCAGCCGGACGCTGCACCAACCCGAGAAAAATTATCCCACCTTCGAACTGGAAGCGTTGGGTATCATTTTTGGAGTGAACAAGTTCCGACAGTATTTAGAGCACAGGGAGTTCGAACTTCAAACTGATAACTCCGCCTTGTCTTGGTTATTGAATCATCCCAGACAAATAGGAAAAATAGCTCGGTGGATTGCTCAACTACAAGTTTTAAGGTACTCGCTGACCCACATCCCTGGAAAATAAAATGTGGTGGCGGACACTCTTTCAAGGATGTTTGAAGAACAGGGAAGAGAACCCGGACCTACGCAGACGCCCGGTGAACGAGAACAAGTCGAGCTTACACCCTCGCAGAAGGAACGAGGAAAACGGGGGGAGGGGGGGGGAAAGGAACCCCCAACGGAGGAATCGTTAGTGGTAGGAGTATTAGAAGGGTTGCCAGAACTGTTCATACCCATCAACACTACCCAACAAGCCGACCCTAAACTACGAGAAATTATAACCAGTCTCGGCCAAGGTGAGGCTAGACAAGACTACAAAATCAAAGACGACATATTGTTACATAAACCATCGAGAACGACCGGCTGGAAAGTGTGCGTGCCCGATTCCCACGCCCGGGTACTCTTCGAGTATTTCCACGTGTCTCCGGCGGGCGCCCACTTAGGGGTGGCTAAAACGGTGACCAAGGTAAGAGGCAATTTTTTTGGCCCAAGATGGAACAGGACATACGAGACAGAGTCCGAGCATGTGAGGTCTGCTCGCGATCTAAACCTGCCCTGAATCGTAGGTACGGATTCTTATCCACGGATGTGGCACAATTTCCTATGCAGAGGTTATATGTAGACCTGTTCGGTCCCTTGCCAAGATCCAGTGAGGGCAATGTTATTTTACTGACTGTATTAGACGCCTTTTCCAAGTTCGTCTGGCTTATCCCGTTGAGGGCCCCCACGTCCGCTTCAATAGTCAAAGCCCTGAATAGGGATGTTTTCAAGAACTTTGGTTTTCCGTGTTCCATCGTGTCGGACAATGGAAGCCAGTTCACCTCTCGTTTATTCAAAGATATGTGCTTTTCCAGTGGTATTAGACACTTCACCACTAGCCCATTTTATCCGAATCCGAACCATGTCGAACGTTTTCATAAGAACCTTAAAGCAGCTCTAATAGCTTATCACTATCAATTTCATAGAAAATGGGACACCACGTTACTTTGGTTACAATTGGCGTTCAACTCTGCAACCCACACCAGTCACAAAGCTACTCCCGCTGAATTGTTATTAGGTTATGAACAGCTGTCACCTATTAATCTGCGCTGGGAGTTATATCCAGGGTTTTTAGAGGAAGAACCCCCCAAAAAAATTGTGGAAAAATGGGAAGTGGCGTTTAACGAACTGAAGAAGTCGCGAGACCTAGTCGCCCGAAGGTACAACGCCCAAAGAGCACCCGTACCCTTTAAAGTAGAGGACAAAGTAAGGTACGAGCTCCACACGTTGAGCAAGGCAGCAGAAGGAGTGGCGGCCAAGTTAACCTACAAATGGTCGGAACAAATGGTAATCAGTCAATTCTTAACACCCGTGACTGTACTACTGGTGGACCCCCTCACCAAATTACCCTGTCGCAGAGCCCACGTGTCGCAGCTTAAACCCTGTGAGTAGGCTTCTCCTCTCCACATGCCCCCCCCCCCTCCTTCCTTTCGGGGGGATGGCTTCTTTGACGTGTAGGGCGGGTAGCCCCTTGTTTTTCCGGGTGGAATACCCTTATCCAAAAAGGGAGGTTAAGACTCTAGTTGGCCTGGGCTCTGTCCTTTAGGAAAGAGGGGGGTGTTAGTATCCCCCGCGGTTGCTACGTAAAAACAGGTAACATAAAGTGAATTTGTTTCCCTGAAAACAGGTAACATAAAGTGAATTTGTTTCCGTAAAAACAGGTAGCATAAAAGTGAATTTGTTTCCGTGAAAACAGGTAACATAAAGTGAATTTGTTTCCTTAAAAACAGGTAACATAAAGTGAATTTGTTTCTTTAAAAAGAAGTAACATAAAATTGAATCTGTTCCTGTAAACAAAGGTAATATAGAAGTGAATTTTTGTCTGTAAACAGAGGTAACATAGAAGTGAATTTCTGTCTGAAAACAGAGGTAACATAAAAGTGAATTTGTGTCTGTAAGCAAAGGTAATGAACAATTAGGGATAGCAACCCAATCTACTCTACAAATGTAAAACTATATTCGATATATCCTTACGATGACCGGCCGGTCTAGGTGAACAATGTATTTAGGATGTAAACAATGTATTTAGGATGTAAACAATGTATTTAGGATGTAAACAATGTATTTAGGAGGCGAACAATGTATTTATGAGGTAAACTATATCTTTAGGATGTAAACAATGTATTTAGGATGTAAACAATGTATTTTGGATGTAAACAATGTATTTAGGATGTGAACAATGTAGTTAGGAGAAGCTGCATAGTTATTTGTTTATTTATATTCCTAAAATTCATTTAGGGGTCATTCTCTGTAAACAAAGTATTTAAGATGTTCCATATAATTTCGAGTACCCGTCATTTGGCCTAAAAGTCATTTGGCCTAAAAGTCATTTGGCCTAAAGTCATTTGGCCTAAAGTTTAGGCCAAATGATTTTAGGCCAAATGACTTTAGGCCAAATGACTTTTAGGCCAAATGACTTTAGGCCAAATGACTTTTAGGCCAACTGACTTTTAGGCCATCTGACTTTTAGGCCAAATGACTTTTAGGCCATCTGACTTTTAGGCCATCTGACTTTTAGGCCAAATGACTTTTAGGCCAAATGAATTTTAGGCCAACTGACTTTAGGCCTACTGCCGCGTCTCCATAATTTCTATGTTTAAAAGGTTAATTCTAGCTTTAGTCTTAATATACCTTATTATATTTAGGAGGTTAATTGAAGTTCATTTCGAGTTTACGGAATAAATATGTTTAACCTCCATGGATAACGCTAACTTCACAGTTTATGTATTGTTTATCTTGTATATGGGGTTTGACTCAAAAAAAGGGGAGGTGTGTGTGGCGTGCGCATTGGGTGGCGGGCTCTGCAAACTGTAGCGCTTGAGTCGGGGTCGGCTCAGAGTGGGCTGACATGACGTGAGAGGTCATGATTAACTGGCCTGACTTGAAAGAGTCAACACCTCTCTCTACGAATGGCTAGTCTAGATTGGGAGTCGTTGAACAATGCGCACGCTCACGAGTCGAAGGAAGCCTCTTGTGTGTTGTATATTCTATAAATAAATTATACAAGTATCTTTCCATCCACGGCTTGACTATTACTTCTAATTAAGATCCTCAGACAAACGGACCCGAGCATAGCACATTTTTCAAATTATCACACGTTCTTTCTTTGTTGTCTGCTACCATTGTGCTATGCTCGGGCTCCTTTTGTCTGAGGATCTTAGTTAGAAGTAATAATCAAGCCGTGGATGGAAAGATACTTGTATAATTTATTTATAGAATATACAACACACAAGAGGCTTCCTTCGACTCGTGAGCGTGCGCATTGGTCAACGACTCCCCCTCTAGACTAGCCATTCGCAGAGAGGTGTTGACTCTTTCAAGTCAGGCCAGTTAATTCTCACCTCTCACGTCGGGTCAGCCCACTCTGAGCCGACACCGACTCTAGCGCCCCAGTTTGCAGAGCCCGCCACCCAATGCTCACGCCACAATATTTACACATCTAACTGACTCCTTGGCCATTACAGGACTGGAACCAAAATTAACAATTGGAACATTACACCCTTGTCTGTCAACCATACACCCAGACTTAGACAGTTCCTCCATATAAAAAGTGGAAATAATAGAACAGTTGGCACTAGTGTCAACAGTAGTAGGATAATAATATTATTCCCCAATATGACTGGAGTAATAAGAACAGAAGTAGGAATACTATTTATTTGCTTCTGAAAATTTGCTTCGTTAATCGGTTTATTATCACGGAAAAGACCCCGATTCTGTAACTTCTCCAAAATTAGTTTTTTGGACAGAACAACTTTGTGTGACCATACTCCCCTCCCTTCCAGCATTGTTTGTTGTTAAACCCAGGAACAGGTGGCTGACTTTAACTTTGAAAATTTTCTTTGCGATTTGGACTTGAAGGAGACATTTGACTTAAGTGACCTACTCCTCCACACTTCTGACAATGTGTGATATTATTATTAGACCTTTGTACATTTTGAGCATTATTTCCAGGAAATGGAAAAGGATTTGCCATGTTTTGAGGTTGTGGCAGATAAACTTTGGGTTGAGTACACAAATTGTGAGTCCAATTTGGAGGCATAACAACGTTAGGCATAGTGTCAAAATTTAAATCAGTCTTAAGTATGATTGAGAGGTTGGGGTTTAACTGTAGATATGTTTGGGGTCGTTCAGGAATCTTGCCAGAGGAGAGTTGTTGATTGAAACGTAGTTCAGAGAGAAGTTCATCCTCCACTGATTCAACCAAGGTTTCTAATTGTCTAATGGTGCGTGGCCCGACTCCACCCAATCTTAGTCTGACCTGGGGTGCAGAATTAGAAGTAATCGTTTAGGTCAACATATTTTCGGTGATAGGGAGATTGAGAGTATTTTCAGCGTCCAAACATGTGGAAACAAATTCCCTAATATTGTATGTGAATCAATCGCTCCTAAAGCCTATGCCGTGGCAAATGGGCAATGTTTATTGGTAGCCCGTAAAGTCAGATTTTCGATTCAAAATGGGTGGTTTTCTTGGAAACACTCCTTTAGTTTTGTGCCGAATCTTCGTTTAATATCATCTTAGGGAATGATTTTTTATTTGAAACTAAGGCTAAATTGAATCTGGGTAAACAGGAAGTGTCTTTTGGTTTTGCGACTGGGAAATATATTCCCTTTGTTATCTGTAACCCGCCCCCAGGTTTATTTTCCATTGAGGATGATAGTGAACTGATAAATGGTATAGTTAGTACATTCCCGGATGTTATTACCGATAGGGGGGTAAATGTGACATTCTGCCCTATGACATCGTTGCACAGGACAGCTTTCCTGTGCGCTCAGGGCCATACACTTGTGTGCCTTCCAAAATTAAAATTTTCAGGGATGTAGTCTTTGACCTGGAAAAGAGAGGGTCATACGCCCATCTAAATCCACCTATGCGATTCCCGCCCTCATCATCCCACGCAAAGGAAAAGGATATTGCCTTATAGTCGATTATAGAAAGCTCAATAAAAAATTATATTTGACCCTAACCCAATGCCTAGCATCGAGTCTGCAGTCCAACACTTTTTAAAGGCTAAATAATACAGTCTAATAAATCTTAACGCGAGTTTCCTTCAGTGCGCACTCTCATAGCCTTCCAAGAAATTCACTGCTTTCATTACTTCAGGGCAGGTGTAATGTAACTGACTTGCCCCTAAATAATATGTGAAGGCAGTGACAATAATATCGTCCTAATTTTATAAACGTATTTAATTTTATTTGAACTTTATAATATATTACTTGGTGCTTAAAGCACTTCTTCTTCTTCTTCTTCTTCTTCTTCTTCTTCTTCTAAGAAGGCACGAGCCACTGACAAGTGACGTCAGAGTGCGTGACATAGTTGAGTCAATATGAAAATTTAAGATTTTTAATAAATAATAACTTCCTGTTCTGGAAAGATCGAATAGAAATTTTAAAAAGGTAATTTGAGGCAGCTTCCGGCTCTCGGACTTTCTACTGCCATCGAGATTTTTATTTTTATTTTAATATTTTTTAACACCACCTTCTAGAATGTTCTTTCGAAGCGAGTTATATACTAGGCGTGGTGAAATAAATTTGCACTGGCTCACTTGCACTGGCTCACTAGCCATGACACTAGCACCCTCACTGTGACTGTGTCTGTCACTCCAGCCTTCGATACGTACGGTCGTGTTATTTATTAGTCGCGTCTCGAAATAGTTAATGACATGATCAGTTTTACGATCAAGACAATAGTGATATTAAACTAAAATCACATCTAACTAAATAATTGTGTATTATTTCAATGGTACAAATACCACCCAAACGCGGGGCAATTATCATCAACAAAATAGCATAATGTTATAAATGGCATCCATCGCTGGGCGATTAATACAATAATGTTATAAACGGCGCACAACGTAGAGGTAGTAACAGGAATTTTATACAGGTTTATGAATTTAACCGTGTGCACCTGGGCATTAGTTGTGGGGGGCAAGCATTGAGCAGCATATTGAATCATATCCTTGCCGACTTGAAATTTGAATTTGTTTTTAATTACCTTGACGATATATGTATGTACAGTGACTCTCTTGGGGATCATTTACGTCATGTAGAGATTGTTTTGCGTCGCCTGCGCTCAGTGGGTCTTACCGTCAATCCGGAGAAGGTTGCTTGGGCTAAGAAATCAGTCCTTTACTTAGGCTATATTATCTTGGAAGGGAATCTTCTCGTTGATCCTGAGTGCGTTAAGCCAATTCTTGATTTTCCTACCCCTTAAAGAGTGTGTTGCGATTCTTGGGTATGTATGTATATTACGCCAGATTTGTCCCCATGTTTTCGTAAGTCGCCTGCCCCCTGAACTCCCTTAATAAAAAAGGGGCGACCTTTGTATGGGGGCCAGAATAGAACACCACCTTTCTTACTCATAAGCGCCATCTTTTTTTCCCCCACTGTGTTGTACATGCCTGATTTCTCTCTCCTATTCAGACTGCATGTTGACGCATCCTCGGTAGCGCTTGGCGCTGTTCTCTCCCAGCAAACCCCTGAAGGAGATAGACCGGTAGAATTTGCCAGTAGGACCTTAAATACGGTGAGAAAAAGTACAGTATTTATGAGAAGGAGTGTCTTGGGTGCGTGTTTGCTGCAGAGAAATTTACGGAATACTTGGAACTTATGAAGTTTAACCTGTTTACCGATAATATGGCGCTCACATGGATATGGAACCACCCCAAACAATTAGCCAAGATATGGCGCTGGATTTGGAGGCTCTCTATATATAACTTTACAATCCATCATATTGCTGGGAAAATGAATGTGGTAGCGGATGCGTTATCCCAGATGTCTGAAGACCTTGATCCCGTTGGGAACAACAGTAATCGGACCACCTTTGTGTCATTCATACCATCCCCGAGTCCTTTATTTATATTGGTGTTCACCAGTCCTAGG
Source organism: Timema cristinae (assembly GCA_039000515.1). Lineage (NCBI taxonomy): Eukaryota > Metazoa > Arthropoda > Insecta > Phasmatodea > Timematidae > Timema > Timema cristinae. Next base: position 40,178 of record JBCFYV010000671.1, read on the forward strand.
ACGAATTTTGTAGGTGGTTAGTTGAGAGGATCAATGCCGGAGAGGTCGTGGGAACTACTGCCTCCGTAAAGGTTTCCAGGTAGTTAATGTAAGGGGCAGAACCAGGTATTACATTCAAGAAAAGCTTAGGCCCATGCTCCTCAAATATTTTCACGACTCTGTGTTTGGTGGAAACTGTGGCATACTCAAAACTGTACGTAAAGTCTCTAAAGAGTTCTTCTGTCCTAATCTATCCAGGGATGTCAGGAATTGGGTGCGTAGGTGTGAGCCGTGTCAAAAGGCCAAGCATTCCCAGAACTCTTTGATCGGCTTACACTCTGCCGATATTACTACGCGTCCTTGGGAAAAGGCTTTTGTAGACTACGTTGGACCTCTCACTCTCTCTTCCCAGAGCAACACCACGGTTTTAATATCTATGGATTCGTTTTTGAAGTTTGTTATACTGATCCTTCTTAGAAATATGAAGGCTTCGACCAAGGTGACCGCCCTTTATAGGCGGATTTGGGCTCTGCTAGGGACCCCTAGTATTATTGTGAGTGATTATGGGCCATATTTTAGGTCCAAGGCATTCGGGGACATGTGTTTCTCATGGGGTATCAGGCACGCAACTACCGGTCCTTATAATCCCTCCCTGAACCATGTGGAACGGTTTAATCACAATTTGAATGTAGCAATGTCCATCTTCCACCACCATGACCTCTCTCACTGGGACAAATACCGTGACTTCTTGAACATTGCGTTCAATTCGGCATTCCACGAGTCGGTAGGAACAACTCCTGCTTCAATATTCTTTAACAGGGATTTAAACCATCCCCTCTTGGCTATCTGGGATGTCAACCCGCTCTTGGCCGAGGCTGGCGACCGCACCTTTGAGGAGAAGTGTGAACTTGCTTTTGTGAATCTCTAGTAGTCACAAAGGAAAGTGGCTTTAGCGTACAATCGGGGGGTGTTCCTGTTTCGTTTGAGGTTGGGGATAAGGTTGTATGCAAATGTTTCACCCAGAGCTTGGCGGTGGATCGGTCGTCAGCTAAGCTGGCATACAAGTGGAGTGGGCCATGGTCGATTGACAGGATTTAACTCCTGAGAGTTAGCTGATCCTTCTTTGACTCGTTGGGCTCATGTCAGCTACCTAAAGGCAGTGGTACAATCAGCCAGTGTCCTGTCCTTTATTGTTAGCTCCTAGGTAGTGTTTAGTAAAGTATCGTGCGTTTGGGCATTTAATTCATCCTGTGTTCATGCTTTGTTATTGGTCGTAAAGGGGGCCCCCTATTTTCTATATTGTGGGAAAGTGTGATTATTTATTTTATTTATTTAGTGTTTACAGGCCCGGTATCTTACAAACTTTAAATCTGGGCCGTTTTTCCACACAACTTTTACTTAATTTACACAATTTTAATATGAATTTCCTTTTTAACATTACAACACATATTTTGGCTCTTAACTTAAATGAAATTCAACTACCCTTAGCTCAATTTGATCCACCTCGGGTATATTACGCCCCGGTACCCTCCCCCGCTAGGCCCTTCACAATGCCCGGGATTTCACTCCCGAGTCCGCCAAGCGCTCAGCAGAGGTAGGCATCCCCATAATAACCACCTGGGGAGGCGCCCTATCAGAGTTGGTCCCCCGCCTAATTTCTACCCTTGGCAGCTGAATTTCCTAATCTACCCCCTATCTAGTTCTCCCGTCCCTAATTATCTATATTAACTACTAAGCTAAGCTAAATTACTAAACTATTCTATTCCCATTACTGCCGGGGAACACCATCACCCAGATGGTACCAGAGGGCTGCAGGGCAGCCGCCTTTCTCCATCTTGACTCTGAGAGCCCATCAACCATAACCCACCTCTCTTGTTTCCAAGGTGGTGGGTCATACGGTGCAGGGAACCCTCAGAGTTCATAATCATTCCACTAACTTTTGTTCATACGACTGGAAAACTGTCTTCTGGATCTCAAGGGCATCCCCCGTGTTCCTTCAAACACTCAGTCGTACTGGAATCCAGTTCCCAGGGCTCGCGCTTGCTCCTCCCAGCACATACACATTTTTTTTCCCGGCAAGGATTGTTACAGCTTATCCCCTTTTAACAATCCTTTTTTCCCTACTCACTCCCCGCTGAGACCGCACTAGTGTCCGTGTCAGTCCCGCCCTCCGTGTCGCTGTCATCTTCTTCGTCATTGTCAGTGTCAACGTCCCGTCTTATTCGTCCCTGTGCCTCATTAAGTCTGTCTAAGTAGGCTGTCTTTGCTCTATCTGACGCTTCCAGTGCAATCTGGTCTAAGAATTTCCAATACTTCCAGTACTTCGCCTACTAATCTTCCCTGGATCTCTCTCTGGCAGTTCCTTCTTGCTTCTAGTGTAATGACACACTCAAGCACCACATGTTCAGGCGTTCCCTCCTCACCACATTGACAATTCCCCGACTCTATCAATCCCAGCTTCCTTAAAGATGCCGGGTACGGTCCCTTCCCCGTGATGAAGTGGACTAGACCCTGAGATGGCTGGAGGTGCTTATTCTCTAGTCTCTCAATCACATTTGGGAACAATTGATAAGTCCTCCTACCTGTCCCACTTATCTCCCAACGTCTCTGCCACTCCTCCAACAGGACTATTTCCGCCTCTCCAAAAGTTCTCACATCGTGTGTGGTGAGGAGTCTCACCTTCTCCAAGTTTCTCTTTTTTAGCCAGTACGCCACAGCTTTCTTCCTTATGAGGAGGTCCAACGGCCATACACCTAGGGCCACACTCAATGCATCCGTTGCTACAGTCCGGTAGGCTCCCGTCAGCCTCAATAAGATGTTCCTCTGCAGACCCTGAATCGCCTTAGCCGGAGCGACATTGGTTAGTCTGTGAGCCCAGATGCACGCCCCATAGCTCACAATGGAGAGAAGGATCATCTGATGGTATGTCCTTATTATCCGCATAGTCAGATAAAACCGCCTCTGTCCCATGCTTATAATTTTATTCATCACCGACAGAGTTTTCCCCATCACTCCCTCCATGTGCGCTGTGAAGTTCCTCTTTTCATCTAGGGTAACTCCCAGGTATCTGACCGTATGGCTTCTTCTTATAGATTTCGTACCTAACTTTATGGTCGGATCCCTAGCCAATCTACCCTTAAACAGCATGAAGGTCGTCTTCGTCGGTGCCATTTTTAACTTGACACTTTTACACCAGGTGTCAAGTTCTTCAAGCACCTGGTTACTTTTTTCCTCTAAGTTCCTTCTCGCGTACCCTTCTATTACTATTAGAAGGTCGTCTGCGAAGGCAACCACACCCTGCGTCACTGGCATCCCCTCCAACAAGTACAACACTGGTTCCAGGCTGACATCCCAAAATATCGGGCCACATACCGATCCCTGGGGACATCCCTTCGTCAGTAGCTTCTGAACCTTATTTCCTGGACATCTCAGGGTGGAGTATCTATTACGACAGTAGTCCTTAAGACTCCTATACAGCTGCCCCGGACACTGAATCTCTCTTAATCTGTCAAACATCGCCGGCCACCAGAGGTTGTCAAAAGCGCCTGAGATGTCCACAAATATTCCTACGACGTATTTACCATTTGCCGAGTCAATCAGTTCCATTGCTCTGCAGATTGCGTCCTCTGTCGACCTGCCTCTTCGGAAGCCATACTGCTGCTGATGCATGCCCATGACTGTCCTGTGTCTCAGTAATTTTTCACACAATATCTTCTCCTGCAACTTCCCTGCTGTGTTCAACAGGCAGATGGGTCTGTATGACTTCGGAATAAGCGGGTTTTTATCCCCCCTTGCTTAGCACGATTACCTCGCTCTGCTTCCAGATGTTCGGGATTCTGCCTTGAGCGAGGCATTCGTTTAACAGCCCTGCAAGGAAAGGAGCAATAAGGTCAGCCGTCTTCTCCAGCACCTCGACCTTTATCCCGTCCGGACCAGGCGCCTTTTTCTTACCCATCAGAGCAATGTTCCTGATCACCTCCGCCCGACTAACAGGTTCTACCTCTTCCTCATTTACATACTCGTCATTCTCCATCCTCTCCCTCAACATTTGGTGCTCTTCAGTATCTTCTGTCACGTCGTCATCTGGCAACAATGTCTCCATTAAAAGAACCGCAGACTCTTCCCAGCTGGTCGTGGTACTCCCATCATCCTTAGATAGCGTGGTTATCATGGCTGGGGGGCGTAAATAGCCCGGAGGCTATCTTGAACGGCACCCCCCAAGGTCCCCTCTGTAACTCCTCCTGTACATACTTCTCCCAACTTTTCCTCTTCTCCTGATACAACCCATACTCAAACTCTCTCTTGCTCTCCCTGTAGATATTTAACAGCACCACACGACTAGCCGGGTCTCGACAACTCTTATCTGTTCTCCAATTTTGATCTATATAACTTCCTGAGATAATGTTAAGTCTAAATTGGATTAATCCAAATTGATAAAATCTACTTGTATACGTCTCTTGTATATGTCCTTTCTGAATGTCGTTTTATTTTCGAGTAAAGGTTTTTTTATGTTGTTGTCTTCCAGACAAAAGTAGTCACTTAAAACCCTATTTCGAAGATGTATTAGATAAAAATAGATATTGACAAATTGTTTTAGTCATATAGTATAATGTACATGTTAACAATAAAACCCTTTAACCCTTTACAAAAAAAAAGACTAGTTTTACTTCTCCGCAGTTGGGGTTGTTAATGGCTTCTTACCTTACTTAACTTTCTTTAGAAAATACGTACTATTTTACTTTGCAGAATTTATGTGTTGAATATTTACTTAAAATTAATACTTTTTATATTTCTTACTATAGCTAAATAATTATAGTTACCCTTATTTTACATATTTAAAATTTAAATCTTTAGTTAAACTTCTGATTTTTACATTTAAATGATCCGAAATTTAAATGCTTGTTCGACTCTCTCCTGGATCGAAGATTTTTTGTTTTCTACTGCCTTGTTAGCGATCCCATCTATCTGTTCTTTAATTACAATTTTATTCATATCTTGCTGAGAACCAAGTACTGATTTTACCTCATTTATTTCTTTTTCAAGGTTGTGTTGGACTACTTTAACATTAGTCCCAACTTTAATTTCTACTTCCTTTAAACCTTTAATTGATTCTTGTTCTACTGTTTCTATTTTATTTTTATTAGCCGAAATCTATTCCATAAATTTGAATTGTCCCTTCCTTAAATTTTCTTGTTCTTCTGCCAAAGCCTTTTAAACTTTTTCTTCTTCTAATACTTTTTTGTCTACCTCATTTAACTGTACTGCTAAGTTTTGATTAACCATCTCTAATTGGTCAACCTTTTGCTCTAAATAACCAAATCTCTGCTCTAAAACCTCCTTACTTAACTCTATTTTAGCACATAGTTCTTTATTGATTTGTTATTGTATTTTATGATTAATTACTTGGCTAATTGCATCTAGTTTCTGATTTCTTGCTTGGCTATTTGCATATATTACTTGATGAATTTCTAGTAAATTTGTATCTATTTTCTGATTACTTTCCTGTTTAGTTTCTTGGTTACTTGTATCTATTTTCTGATTAGTTGCATCTATTATATCCACTGCCATTTGCTGTAACAATTTCATAATTTGATTTAAATCTCCTACGGGTTGCACCATTGTTTGTTCCCTATTCTTTTCTCGCCCTTCCTCATCTACTATAACATATCCTTGAGTATCTTTTTCTGCCCTATCTTTTCTCTCGCCCTCTGAAAATGACTCTTCTTTGTCCTGCTCGCTCTCTCTTATTTCATCATCTGATTGTTCTAGAACTAACTTATGCCTAGGTATATTTTCATATTCTATCTCATCAGAACAGCTACTAGCGTCACTATTATCATTTAGGTTTGAATCTGCCATTTTTTCTTCCAAAATTTACTAAAATTAGTGATTATAAGATATTAAAACAAAGTTATTTAAATATAATTAATTAAATTAAAAATAATATAGATTTATATGAGGCCTTCTGACTAATTTGATGTCTTCAGTCAGCTTGTTCCGCCTCCGTACGATGTTCGTCGTTTTGTGCCTTGTAGTGTGCCGTGCGTGGAACGTCTGTTTCACCTCGGTTCTCGAATGGATGTTCGTCTACTGTCGTGACTCAACCTCGTGAATGAAATTATTTACCTGATGAAGTGATACCAATGACATGATGCTGTAAAGAATTACATGTTATACAATAAATAGCATTATGAGGTGAAATTGGTGATCGTGAGTGATTATGCTGGGTCTCGGGTATGGGGAGGATTTTCTTTTTTTGGGATAAGGAAGGTGTGTTTAAGGTATAATGGTGAACTGTGGGTGAATTGTGAAAGTCGCTTTCCGGGAAATGGGTCGGTAGTATTATTGACTGTTCTTGGGATTTGGTTTGATGAGGATGGATACATTTCCATTCCCCATCTGGGGCCGATATTCTCTGACTCGTAGAAAACCTAGTCGGCTACCCCAGTGGAGTCCGGCGGTGACAAAGGTAATAAAATATTGAAGGGTGGTAGGATTTTCTTTTCTTAGGATCAGGTCTGAATTAGATACATTTCCATTCACCATCCGGGGCCAACCCTGGTGCCAGTATTATCCGCTGACAAGTAGAAAATCTAGTCGGTTATCCCTGTGGCGTCTGGCCGTGACTAAGGTAGTAATTGCATGAAATGAGCGACTTGTGAAGTTCGGGTCTGATATTGGAAATAGGATGGGATAGATGAGGCGGTGGGTTGTTGACGTTTCCGCTGTCCTTCTGGCGTAGTCGATTTTCAGTTTGGTTAGTTTCTATTCTACATAATAATTAATAATTTTTTTTCTTTTATATGTTTTTTTTATTATTTTTTATTATTATATTAGATTTAGTTAGAATAATGCTCTTCTACGTCAGCCGTGGTCTCTTGTAGCGTCTATGCTCAGCAGGGTCGTAGCGTCTTAAGTCTCGAACTATGTCGTTTGTGTGCGTGTGCCTGTCCGTAGAGTTTATTTATTCCTTTCCTTGTATATTTCTTGCAGCTGTCTGCACTTTGTTATTTCGTGTAGTCTGCTGTTCTGAGTATCTTGTTTTGTGTAGCTTGTAATTTATTCATGAGGTGTTTGGCTCAGTAGCTACATGCTGCGCAGTTATACAATATAATCGGTTGTATCATTGATTTATATAGGATAGTTTTTTATGTGGATATTTAGTTCTCTTCCTTTGAATAAAGCGTACAGTTGAACATATCTTCCAGTGGATTTTTGGTTCGTGTCCTTAATCTGGCTACTCCAGGTAAGCTTCGAGTCTATTGTAGTGCCCAAATATTTTGTTTCTCTTTGTACAGGTATTTCTGTGTCGAATAGAGTGAGTGGAGCGGGAAGTGTTTTGCGTCCTCGGCTTATAATCAGTACTGATGATTTTGTAGGATTGACTTTAATCCGCCAAATTGTAAGCCAATCTTGTAGGTTTACCAAATATCTTTGCATTGTTAAACAGGCGAATCTTATGTTTTTGTAGGTAGTATAAGCCATGGTGTCGTCAGCAAAGAGTCTTACTTTTATTGGCGGATGAATCGGGATGTCTGAGATATATATACTATAAAGGTGCGATGCTAGTGCAGATCCCTGGGGCACCCCTGCCCTTATGTCATGTACTGGTGATTTTGCTCCGTCCACGACTACTTGGAATTTCCTTCGAGCGAGGGAACTGGCGATGATGTGGATGATCCATTGTGGGTAGTTGAAGTTAATTAGCTTTTGAATTAGTCCTATATGCCAAACTCTGTCAATGCTTTTTCTACGTCTAGGAATATTGCAACTGTGTTTTTTTTCTTTTCTGAAAAGCCTTTTGTAGCGTCCTCAATTAGATTTAGTAATGGATGGATGGTCGGTCAAGTGATTCTTCCTGAATCCGAATTGCAATTTCAGAATGATTCAATTTTCTTTGCTAAATTTATTTATCCTTTTTAAAATTAGTTTCTCGAAAAGCTTACTCAAAGTCGTGAGGAGACTGATCGGCCTTCTGTTTTGCGGGAACATAGGGTCCTTGTAGTGTGAGTAGTGCTCTCGGTGGTAATTTTTGTAATGTTTCGTTTGATAGTCTGTTGTGGCCTGGTGCTTTCTTTACTGGAAGGTGTTTGACTGTGTATTTTAATTCGTTGAGTGTTATTGGGCCCACCCGTGATACAATTGCTCTAAATAGGTATTCCCGTACTGTTCTCTGTGCGTCCCTGATGAAGTCTGCGTCCCTTGGGTTTTGGTTTGGAGTGAATTGTTTCTATAATGTCACGGCTATGGCTTCCGCTTTCTATGAGCATGTATAAGCCATACCGTGCTCCCAGTGTATAGCCGGTACCGACTGTTTTTTTGTTGGATGATTTCAGTTGTTTCGTGACTTTCCAGATTTTTCTGGGATCCATAGCGGCGTCTGTGATGTATGTGTTCCAATTGTTGCATTTGATAGTTTTTACTCTACTTCTCACTTGTGCTGTGAGTCTATTGTAGGCTGTTCTGTGCTGCGTTGTTCTGTATGTTTGCCAGTCTAACCTTGCCTCTCTTTTCTGAGCAAAAAGAAAGTCAAGGTCAGGGTGTTGGCGTCGCAAGTCATGAGAAACTCATGACGTTCGATTACGGTGTTGGTTCTGTATGCCTCCTGTAGTGTGTTTGTAAAGAGCTGGAGTGTAGTGTCTGCCTCTTCGGCGGTCGTGATGTTAATATCGACAGGTAATGTTTCATTTAGTGCCCTTTTGAACCCTTCCCACCCGCCTCAGTGGCGTAGTTGGCTAACGCGCTGGACGTGTTGAGCTCGACTGCTGAGGATGGGGAGATCGAGGTTCAAATCTCGGTCGGGTGAACTGGGGGTGGTTTTTCCTAAATGGCTTTCCACTCTCCCTCCACGCAAATGCGGGTTCACATCCTCTCATTCGACCTTCCCAATTCCTAATCCATTAGCGTAGTTAGTACTTGAAGCGTATAACCCGAACGGGTAGTAAGACGCGGTGCTAATATTATATATTATATTGAACCCTTCCCAGTAACTTGTAGTCATTAGTTTATTTTAGCTCCTGTATCTCTATCTCGGTGTTCGTTGTGATCTCACACGATATAGGGTTGTGGTCCGAGTCAAGTTCTTTTAGAACGGAGAGGGTCGTTTAGTGTGCGTCCGCTCGTGATGGTTAGTCGGCTATTCCAATTTGGGTATTTACTATTCATGTCCCCTGCTAAGAATATTTTGTCGAAGTTCGTGAGTTCATCTAGGTTACTGTTGCAGGAGAGTTTTATTCGGTGGTTTATATATGGCCGCGAACAAGACACTTCCGCTCTTTGTATCTACTTGACTACTGTTGATTCTATGTTTTGTAAGGCTTGAAAATAATGTTGATAGTGGGGAATATTATCTTTGATGAATACTGCGGTTCCCCCTCTCTTTCCATTGCGTCTATCGCTTCTGTAGAATTCGTAACCGAGAAAGTTAAGTCTCTTATTTGAATTTAGATGTGCTTCGTTAATTAGCCCTATATCTATTCCATATGTTTTAAAAAGTTCTTCTAATTCTTGAGCCTGCGTAAGTATCCCGTTTGCGTTCCATATAAAAACGCGTAGAATGTCCTTGGTCCGCGTCTAGTCTTTTTTAGTCATTCTGGATTACAAAGTAGTCAGTCACTCCCCTTTATCATAATGAACATCTTCTCTGTTGCGTCTGTTGCTTGTCTGAGTCTGTTGATGTAAGGTTTGAAGTGTGTTATGATTTTTATGATGTTTAGTTCTTTGAGGAAAATGATAAGATTTTTTATGTCGGAACCGGATTAAACAGTTTTCTTGTTGTGAGTGGCCGTGGGTCTGTTTCGCCTGGACTGCTTGGGCGTAGGATCGGTGGATCCTGGCCGCCTCAGCACTGGGGGATTTGAAGCGGGTCTCTGCCATATTGGAGGATAGCTTTGTGTGTTGGAAGATGGGGGCATGGTCCGGGTCACGGGTTTGTTTTGTGTATTTGTCTTGGGTACTTTTGCCATCTTTTTCTTTAGCAGGTTTAGGTACACCGGGCACTTACTGTAATTTGCCATGTGGCTTCCCATACAGTTAACGCACCGGGCAGGAGTGGTGGTGTCTTTCTTGGGGCAGTCTTAGGTGATGTGCTGTTTTAAGCACTTGTCGCACCGGGGATTGTTCTGGCAGTTATTTCTAGTGTGGCCGTATCTTTGGCCCTTGTGGCACTGTACGACTGTGTTGAGTGTGGAATGTAGGGTTCGATTTTAACTCTGGTATGATTAATTGATTTAATATGGTAGATAGTTTTGGTGTCTGTGATCTTTGCTAGAGTCACTTATAAACTGGGGAGAAGTGTTACTGTCTGGGTCGTGTTGTCCGCAGTCGATTTCCTGGAGAATTGCCTCACATCAGTCACGGGGAATCCCATGTCTTTGAGTTCTGTCTCTAGGTCGCCGGTAGCCATGTTGGGCGGGAGTCCCTTGATGACAACTTTGACCGATTTGTCCCTGGGTAGCGTGTACGTGTGGAATGCCTGTTTGAGGTTCTTCAGCAAGTGTTGGATTAGGTCGTAGTCCTGCTTGTTTGTCGTGTGGATATTTAGTCCGTTTGTGATGTACGTGATCTTAATGTCCTCTCCTATCTCTTTGGCTACCTTTGTGATGTGACTGTAATTCTGGGTACCTAGCGTAACTAATGGGGGGTATCGTATCTTGGGTGTTGCTTGCGGCCGGTCGTCAGTCTTCTGATTCTGGTTGTATGGTGTGGGGGTAATGTTGTCGGCCCTTTTCAGGGCGTCGAACTTGTTCGTCACTGCTGTTATTGTCTTTTTTGTTTGGGGTTGATTGTGGGGTCGGAATTTTCTTTTTCGTCTTAGTTTGTCAGCCATCGTGAATGTCCCCTGTCCGTCAGTGTCAGCTTCCATATCTGAGACGTCGGTCGATGTGTATGGCATGTCAGTGTCGTTTGATCTAGAGAGGTCGGGGCGGCCATTTCACTCAGCCCTGAAAAGGGCAGGATTAGTGGCCAAGTGTGGAGGGGTTAAGATATCCTCCTTTGTGCAGTGTGTGAGGACTTGTAGTGTTGAGTGGTGTCCCGGAAGACGGACTCCGACTGCGAGTTATTGCTTCGCAGCCGGTCACGCTTTACGGCGTACTGTGGCTTCGTTGGCACCGTTAGGTTTCAACCACAGGAACTACCACCATAACGTCCGTCCCGAGTTTAGTTAAGTGTACGTGATTAAGTTTTTCCAGCGGGCGTAAGACAGCCGTTTAACAATCTGCTCCGCGCGTTGATAAACGCGTTGAAAGCCGACAAACGATTGGCTCTACCCAGCGGGTGTAAGACACAAGTCTGACAATTTGCTCGATAGTGGTTGCGTTCAAAATTATACCACGTTGGGAAAAGAGTTATACAATGTTTATTTTCTTTCATGTCGGCGTACCAACCAAATCGTGTTCGCTTGCCACTGGGTGCCACGCATGCCATAATATTTATCATCTATGGCCTATACTGACATCACGATTCACAAGCTCTCACAGGTAAAACCATCACACTCATACAACAATAGCGTAATTAGTACAAGTAGGAATAACCGAACTGTTAGTGAAATTTGGGAAAGTAATAAAAATATATCCCTTTGGTGGTTTTTATATAGGCCGGGTGTCAAGAGTATATTTAAGTTTTTTTAAAGCTTGACGTTACTATATAATTATTTAACTAACATTTATTACATTAGCAACAACCAACAAACCACTAATATTATAATAAATAATCCTTTCTCCAAAACCAAATACCGACACAACATAAAACTTTTCACTACAATCAACACTGTAGGGCCTACTTACTAACAAGTAATGTGGTGCTTTTCAAATTTTGTAAATGGTTCCACAATGTTTATAGTAACAAAATAGTGCTTTGTGATAGTACGGAATGTGTGTTGAAAGAGAGGATGGGGGAAATCCGTGTGTTCAGCCTATATACGCTGCCGACTTGATTTCTGACTATTATTGTCCTTTTAAACAAGCTACTCTTTCCGCTTGCTGATTCATAAAGTAAGATCTTACAATCAAGAACAAAAATGTTTGACTACTTTTCTCATACCCCAAAACTCTAATCGGTTAGGTTTTTGTGAATATGTAATAGCTAGGTCAAGTTTTCTTCATTAATTTTCTATCAAGGAAAATGCCAAATGTTATGTATTTTTTTGTGTTTTAATATCGATTTGAACATCTTCGATTACACAAAACTAATTTTATATCCTGATGCTTTTTACTTGATTCGTTGGATTGAAATTAACATAGCAATTGTTATCCCGTTAAGTATGAGTATAATATTAAAGAGATTACTGAGCATGTCTTTTGTATATTATCAAGGTGTTCTTAATCTTGTTAAATAATAGTTTTATTAATAAATTCACCATGCATTGAGTGGTTCTACCCAACATATTTCACTACATTTTTATCTGTTATGTTCTCTAGGTATTAATAATATATATAAAAAGTGGCAGCTGAAGATCGAATTTATGGCGTATGAATACATCAAAGTAGATCTACTAACTTTTCTAACTGCCTTTGCTATGAAAAATTTGACTTTAATAAATACACCATTATAGATTTTACATCACACTTCGCTAAACAATAAAAATATCTATCTATCAATTTTAATTCAATTTTTCGAAATACTGTGTTAACTTTTCAGTACAATAGCGCTACGTCATTGTCTTTGTAATTATTCGGATCTGTGTTTGAAATAATCGTTGTTATATTGTTTGTTTGCCAGCTCATCTAAACGTAAACATGGAAGGGTTACATTATTAATTTTAGTGTCGAGATATTTTATTTTGACAATGATAACACCTATTATTAAAGTAAATTTACCTTTAATGCTTTAGATGTTTACTAACACATTCAAATTGTAGATAACTTTGGGTGTGAAAGAATGGCAAATCTCGGTGGAATACAGGCAATGCATTAGCTCAAAAATTCGTCGAAAATCTTCAAAATGACTTAAAAAATTTGTCAATTGAGACAAGGAAAAAAGTTTCCTCAAATAAAAGAAGTAAGAATATTTTCATCATTTCCTTGGCATAGTTGAAGTTTTATACAAGTTCATCATTTCTTTAAAGACTTCTGTATTTTGACAGGTTAAACAAGATGAAACCATAGAATGAAATTGACTTGGTGTATGTGCGTTTGGTTAGTTAAAAGCTAGGTACACATGACATAACTCCTTGTCCACAAAGTTGTGCAAGAAATAGTACAATATTTTGGTCACATCGATTGCATAGGCCTACAAGTTTTACCTAAAGACTGTTCACACAGCATAATATAGAATTGCATACAATATTGTGAACAATGCAATAGTTTATTTGCTTTTGGTAGAATAAAAATAGATAGTTAATAAATAAATGATAACTATATTGAGTTAATTCTTCATATTTTATTATACAAATATAACTTTAAATGGTAAGTTATCCGTTTCTATCAACTCAATAATGTGATTCCAAATAAATATGTTATAATAAATTCAATTAGTTTATGTCCGGAAGATAGGGTTAGGGTAGGTGGGGCAAAAACCCTCAGTTTCGGGTTTGTTGGTATTGTGGGCGCTAGTGGGTCAATATTCCATCGAAAATGGATGTAACTGATAGATTAGGATGTCGGCAAGACTTACAGTAACGGTGCTGTTGGGTACATAACAACTGAGCAATTTGAATTTTTCTAAAACCTCTTTTAGCAGGCTTTTGCCCCACATGATGGGGTAAAAACCTGCACGGCTGGGGCAAAAGTCCGCAGTGCGTGTTTTTACCCCATTTCACACCTTTTTGGAAAAAGGGAAAGGCTTCACTGAAGAAGTAATGTAATAAAAATATATTTCTTAGAATAAACCAAATAGACGTAACAAGTCATCGTGAGATCAATGGAAATCACTGACTAAATGTTTATACAAAAAAAAAGCGAGTTTCTAAATAATTTTTAGTAAACTTAGGCCTATTTTGAAAAGAAAAACATTGCATTGAAAAAAAAACCTTGAACCTCAATTATTAAAGATTGTTTCGTGGGTAATTTTATTCATCAAATTGTTAAATTAGCAGGGTGTCTACATCCGGGAAAATCAGGGAAAACGGGAATTAGCCGGGAATTTGAAGTGATTGGGAAAAAAACAGAATAAGTCGGGAATTTGGTTAAATCACAATAAAAATCCGGGCAAATTATATTTTACTCAAAATATGTAATACAATAATCATTAAAACAGTAAATTATGTCATTTTTTGTTCGTAGCTGTGTAATATATTTTTAATTCCTAGTAAACAATTTTAATACAAAACTAAAAAAAAATTATTCAAATTTTAAAACTTATTATTATTCATAAAAAAGATTAATAGAAAAACGAGTGGGGAGGTGAGATATAAGGATATGACATAATTTTTAGTCGGGAATTTCAGGAAATAATCAGGGGAAATCAGGGAAAAGGTCGGGGATTTCATTGGTCAAGTTGAGTAGACACCATGATTAGTCAAGTCTTCTGGGAAACTTATTGTGTTTTGGAATCTTGAAGAAGAATTTAGAATTGGCTTGGAGAGATTCATTTGAATAGGCCTATCATTCTTCTCGATGTAGGCCTCCTCAGCTGTCTCATAAAACCGTTGGCTTTTAGGTCCATGCTTATAAAACAGCCCATGGTAGCCATCCCTGTAAAGCGAGATGACTTTAATGATGTAGAGCCTGAAGCAGTTTTTTAGTTTTCCGTGCACCTTGGCAACAGCAAAATCACCAATTTGAAGTGGTCATTTTCTCTTTTTTCTTCCTCTTCAGATCCAGATCGGAGCTGTTACTATGGATGGATATGTTGTTGTCCGATTCTGAAGAGCTGGAAGGTGATTTCTCCCTTCTATTTCTTTTTGGGGGCTGCGGGGAAAAGTCGCTGGTTGCAATTATTATTTGTAGTTCCTTTTTCTGCTGAAAATGTTCCGAATGCTCTTTGTTGGGGGTAGATGTCAGTATTACTGACTTCAAACCTCTACCAGAGCATTTTCTTTTTATTTTGAATTTTGGGGAAAGGAATTATGTCTTCCGGCGGTTCTTTTTTATTTGAGAGGGTCCTGGAATGGCCTGGCCAATGTTTTCTTCATAACTGGTACCTCGAGGGATGGAGGGGTTGCTGGAATTGAAGATCGGTTCTTCATTGGGCCTTTTCGATGGAAGAATCGTTCTAGTGTGGGATTACTTGGGCCTTCCTTAGGAACCGTAGGGATCAAGGATTAGGTGTTTGGAGGACATTCAGAAACTTCACTAGGCTCACAACCCACGGTTGACTCATTTTCCTGCTCAAAGGTTATGACTCTTCTTTCATCTTCTTTCATCTTCTTCAAGAACGTCTTCTTGGTCTTGATCGGTCACTTTGCAGAAAAAAACCAGCCTCAGTAAATTTGTTTTTGTCCATGGGATAGATCCCAGTTGCGCGAAAACCTTGGACTGAATTTTTCCCATGGTAGCTGCTTTCTCAAATGCTGTCTTGAAAGTCTCAGCCACGTTGTAGATACAGGACTTGGCCGGATGAGTTCCATTTCTAGCAGTCAGCAGCAGCATCAGCATCGTAATAAGCCTTTAATGGCCTAAAAAAGTTTCGATCGAGGGGCTGGGTTTTATGGCTGCAGAGGGAAAAATATTACATAAAAACGGTTTAAAAACTTTTTACCTCTTTTTTTCGTTGTGCTGCATCCAACTGCCATAAGTTTATTCTACATAACTGGTGAGGTTGCAACCTATCTGTACCCTGGAGGCCAATGATTAAATTAAAATTATGAGTAAAAATAAAGACTTGCGGGGTTTTTGCCCCCACCTACCCTATTATTGTTAAACAATCGAAAAGTTGTCAAATAAAATGGCCGTCAGCCAACAGGGAGATGTTTTATTCCTAAAATTGCACACAATAAGTTGTGCAAATTAGATTTTGTACATTCTTTGGTGATCACAAGACATCATTTTAGGTTGGGGCCTACAATATCTTGTACAACCTTTTGTACAATAAGTTGTGTCTTGTATACTGGGCCTTACAAAAGTTGCATAATAAGTTGTATGCTTTTGTAAAATAACATTTTCTAGTATTTATCTGTACGATTTGGGAGCTGTGTGCAAAAACCGGTACATATAGGCCTAAGGAATGACACTAGTTTAATATAAAATAGAAAACCATTAAAAATCTAACATTATCATTATTCTTGCAGGGAAACGCAAATATAATGATACATATATACTATATTTAGTTGAAATTATTTAATTTTACGAAGTTTAGACAACTCACCAAAATCTAAGTCCAGGCGTAAGCTTACTAGACAACCACATGGTTTTATCCTTTGATCCTATACAGAATTGACACTGTTCATACCAAGAAAGTCAAATTGTTTATTTTGAGAATGGGACGGAAAGCAAGGTTGGCCCAAATCTGCCCTTTAATTTGTTAATGAAAGTTAGGTTAATTTTAGGTCAGATAAATATTAGGGCTTACCTAATATATTACACATTATTTTTCCTTAATTATTAACTCTTTTTAATATTTGACTTGTGGGTAGCTGTGTCTGTGAAGATTTTTACCAAATTCTCAGTTTAATTCTAATGGAGCCTCGTGTGAGTTTTCTGGATGTTAAATTGTTATTGGATGTGAGAGAGTTCTTTGTTTAGGCCTAGTTAACCACTTATAATAAATAGAGGTTTTTTTTTTTGCGAAAAAGAACAAAGTTTTGGTGTCTTTAGACATTAATACAGATGTCGAGTCCCTTTGTTTGGGGACGGTTTTTGAAAATATTAACTCACCAATTTGTACTGTGTTTGTATTGTATTATGTCTTGGTTTTGTTAGATCTCAAGTTGCCCCTTTTAATCGGCCCTGTAATACACGTAAAGCTTTGGTTTTGCAATTTTTTCAGATTTTTCTTGTGAGTGTATGGTAACTTATTTTAAATTTAGTGGTTTTCATTAAAAAAAAAGAATTTGACCTAAAAAGGTAGGCCTACATTTCTGATTAGGTGGTTTTGATTCAATTGTTTATTATAACTGGACAGTGATTTTTAGGTCTTAGAAATTATTTTATGTACATACATCTATTTATGCTTGGAAAAAAATTTATACAATTTTGACAAATTTTCATAGTTGGCCTCACAGAAAATAATTTGCACTTTGTCTAAGTTTTCCATGATAGGTTTTCACTTAGAACAAAGATTTTTTGTATATGTACATCCACAAATTTTAGGGAAAGTATTTTAAATGGGCAAAATATGAGTTGGATTTCATATTCAATTTTGACTTGACTTTTCACTAAAATTTAGCTGCTATACAAATGCTCTTTGGTCCTGTGTTTTTCTCAAGGCCTCTGTCCCATCTTATTCTCACTTTTTTACAGCTTCTCCAGGGGCTCCAATTAGCTTTTTTCTTTGCTTCGTCCCCCTGCGGGACGGGGTATAGAATAGTCCCCAGTAACCCTGTTGTCGTAAGAAGCGATAAAAGGGGAGGCTTCTGTCAGGGTGTACTCGTGTAGGACAAAACCTATCCTATATCTTTCCTTTTCCATATTTTCTTCTTCCTTCACTTTTCCCCCTTTTTTTTCACTTTTTCCCCCTTCGCTTTATCTATCTTACCCTTTTTTCCCTTCCCCCTGCCGTTCTCCTGCACGGAGGCCTTTGGCCTTTCCGTGACAACCTTGGCTACTAACCCGGCTTTTCTCTTTTATTTTGGATACACTGCTTTGGCTCCTGAATGAAACTCGCCGGTTGCCCAAAACTTTAGTAGAAGGGCCTTAGAGATGACAATAACGGGTACCCTACTTTGGGAAAAGACGGTTTTTCGTTCATGAGGGCCCGGAGTAAAAAAATTGCCTTTCCTACACCCCCTTGTGCGAAACCTCTCTCTCGGCGATGCTCTATGTGAAGGTTGTCATGTCTAGCGTCGTATAGAGCCTCTCGTTGGGACAGTTTTAAAAGGGGGCCAATGTGGTAGTACCAACTTGGGTCACCCTGGTCTACGATCCGAGTATTGTGTAGGTTGTCCCCTATCACGGCTGGCCGACAATATTGTCACCGCTGGCACGTACTGCCAAACACTGTGGCAAACTCACTGCCCGGCCCCTCGCAGGGGAATATTTAAAAAAGAGGCGGAAACGGGTAAGGCCGTCCCGCCCTTTAATTGAAAAAAATCCGGGAATGGTGAGGCCCCAGCCCAGTTCGGGTAATGTCTCAACAGAAAAAAAAGGAACCTCAGGCGTGTTCAGCCCATTTCCCTCAAAAAGAGTGATAAGTGGGCCCCCCGAGTTTGGGGTTTCAATTAAAAAAAAACCGCGATGGCACGTTATGATCCAACTGAAAACCCCTTCAAAAAAAATTTTTTTTTTTTTTCCGTTGGCCCCTTAAAAATCTTAAAAAGGGGAAAGGGAAAACCGCACAGGTTCCTAATGTTTGCAAGGATGGTCCTTCTATGCCTGACTGGTAAGATTGGGACAACTGTGGGGGCTTTCCCTCAAAAGTCACCAAGTATAAGGACCCACAAAGGAACGATGTAGTGAAAAACACCGAAGTTATTTCTTACATTTGCCCCCCCTTCCTTCCAAAGGAGGTCCGAGTGGCTTCCTGCCTCAGGGCCCCGGCCTATGCCCCCAACCCTCGGGGGCCCTTTTTCGTGCCAGGAATTTTGGGGCAACGAACTGAGATCCCCGGGGGAAGCCACTGTGCAGATTTTGGACGGGGGCTCACGAAAAACCCCGCGAGTCTCCTAAATTTGCATTTAATTTTCAAGGGTCCTCTTTTGCCGGGCTCGGTCCTGCCCCAATTGGAATAGAGAAAAATCCGGAGATCCAAACAGAAAAAAGATCCCTTTCCCGGCCGCAAAGGTTATTGCCTGCAAAACTCCCGGTACTTAAAGTTCCTACAGCCAAAAATTTCACCCAAAATTAAATTGCCCAAATGCCATGCCAGTTTAAATTCAAAACCCCTATAAGACCTGGCCCCGTCTCTATTTGAGACAAAAAAAACAGCCCCCATCATCGTGGGGATGCAGAAAATAATACAAGAGGGGGGCACCCTCCCAAAAATCGCCACACCACCTTCCCCAGGAGACCCCCTTGGGAAACCCCCCCGGGCCCCCCCCGGGGAAAAAAATTTTTGGTGCGGCCCTGTTGAGTCGTCACCCCGCCCCGGGCCTCCAGAGGCCGGGGAGTGGTGAAACAAGTGAGGCCGCCAAGGCGAGTCCCACTGGGGGCCCTTTAAAAGGACCAGAAGAGACGCCGAAAAGAAATTTTTTAAAAAATTCGGGAAGGCCTTAACTAAAACCCTTTGCGAAAGGGCCCCCTCCCAGTCTCTCCCCAAAAAAGCCGAACCCTTTTCCGAAGAGGGGGTCCCGGAGAGACTGGGAAAGGCAAGGGACCCAAAAAAAGGGCCCCCCCCCCAATTTTTTTTTTTTTTAAAAATGGTCCCCTGGATTGGGGATAAATTAAATTTATAAATAATTTTGTCGCTACTACAATGGAAAATTTAGGGGTTTTTATCCGTTTTAGAGGGAAATTAAAAAAAAATTTCTTCCCCATCCTTCCCCCTTGTGTTTCAGGAAACCCTTCGCCCAAATGCAATCCATGCTTCGTTGGGGCGACGTGTATCGTCCGACAAGCCCTTTTTTTATCGGGTGGGGTTTTGGCTATATTCCCGAAAAATAATCACAAAAATATTAAAATAATTTTTCTCCCCAATATCGCTGTCCGAGTCTCCCTTCTTTGGGGGGAAGTAGCTGCATTACCCCCCCCAGGGAAAATATTTGAAGAGGGCTTAAGGCCCTCTTTATGCAACTTCCGCCCCCTTTTCTTTTGGGGGATTTAATGGCCAAAATGGTGTGGGGATCTAATTTTACAGACTGAGTCTTTTACTTTCGACGGTCATACGCGGTGGCGAGGGCCCCATCCCTAAAATCGCGCCACCGTCCGTTCCCTGGTGGAGCGAAGTGGAGTGTCGGTTGGCTATTTTCTGGACGTTTCGAAGGGCCCTACGTCTTTTTCACCGACACGGTCTTCTTGAGAACCTGGAGTCATCCGGATTCTAGTGCTCGAGCTCCGCCGTATACTTCGTGCACAGCAGAAGAGAGTCTTGGAGAAAATTTGTATTTCCACCCTTATTAATATTCCACTTCCACAACTAGGTTTTGGGATTAATATCTGTAACATTACGTAATGCAAAATTATACACTGCCTCATGTCTAACGGTTTCACGTGTCTCCTCCCTGTCGGAGGTCGTTAAATTTATTGGGCTCGATGTGCTATTCTAGCTCTCCGAGCTACACTAACGAGTTCGCAGGGAACATCGAGCGCCATGCTATTGATTTTGGCCAAAGTCGGGGGGTTTTTATAAACTCCCCCTTCACCAAAGATGAACTGACCTACGCCCTGTCCCAGGCCGGCAGCGAGCCTCTGTCCAGACGAATTCATAGATGTGTATGCAGTCAGCTGCCACCTTAGCACGGGACAGGCGCCTTTCTTTTAGACCTTACTCAATAGGTTTGGGAATCTCAGCAGTTCCCCTATACTATGGAGGTGCAAGCAACCGTAATACCTATTTATAAATGTGGCAAAGATAATTAGAGCCACTAGTATAGACCGATAGCTTTAACTAGTTGTGTATGTGAATTAATTGGAAAAAGAAAATATTATAAGCGAACTGTATATGGTATTTAGGAATCCCGCAATTGTATCTAATATTCCCAAAATTTTTTGGGTGGGGGTTTTTTTTTTTTTTTTTTTTTTCGGGCCCGTAACCGATCCACGGTGGATCACCTTGTCTGTCTAGAGACGGCTATTCGTGACGCTTTTCCTCCATAAGCAGCTCTCTGGCTGTCTTCTTCATCTGGAGAAAGCGTACGATACCACCTGGCGGGACGGATTTTGAAAACATTTTAATTGGGAGTTTCGAGAGTGGAAAACCTTCCTTCTTTTATATCTATTTTATGTGGATAGACACTTCGGGTAAGGTTTGAATAACACCTTATACGATGATTTATTCAAGAAAATGGGGTGCTCTGGGTAGTATTCTGGTGTACGTTGTTCGCTATCGAAATAAATAGCATTGTTGACAATGTTGCGCATGCCGTACGGTTATGCCTTTTGTGGATGATACGCAATTTTATTGCAGTTCGGTCAAGTCTCACAGGGCCTCTGTACGGCAGATACAGTCTCTGTTTCAAACAATCTTGGAATCGGTGGGCCTATCGCGTAAGAGGCTTTGCTTCTCTGCAGCCAGACTAGGACGGTTGTCACTTTCAGAAGAGCTCGCGGAATACAGCCAGCCCCCAGTGATTTTAAGTGAACCACTTTGTTTTACCAGTATCAGAAAGTGTAAGGTTTCTTGGACTTTTATTTGATTTTTAATTAACTTGGATCCCCCCATATCAAAAGACCTGAAAGCGAGCGTGTATCAAAGCATTGAATTGCTCTAAGCAAAAGTCCTGGGGTGTGCTGATAGGGAATAAAATATTGTGAACCCTTGATGCGCTTGTTCAGAGGGTACTTCTGTGTGTGTCAGATCTAAACTAGATTTTCGGCAGTTTGTGTGTATGGCTCAGCTAGACTCGGACGTTAAAGAGTGCTAGAATTGTGTTGTCCACATGTGGCATTTCGACTGGCTACTGGTGCCTTTCGTACAGTCCAGTCGTCAGCATCTGTGCGACGCGGGTGACGCCCCTCCTTGCTTTCATTACCGGCGGTCCTATCTTCTGGCAGTGTACGTGTCGGAAACTTCTTTGCTATGGCGCTGCATGTTGCCTATCGTCCTGTGTTTCATCCCCATAACCGTGTCTTGTCTGAAACCAAATGGCGTAGTACAAAGCCGAGTTGCGGATGTAGGATGCTGTCGGTTTGTGCGACACCGTGTGGTAGTTCCTAGAAGGTTATCCCACATCCCAGGTCGTGTTTTCTCCGGAAGATACGCCTACTCAATTGGCCATTTTGACCTTGCCTAGTTCCCTAATGCGACCACCCCACACTTTTTATACGAGAGACTTTTCATTGAGCTCCTCGCAACCCGCTAGTTTCGGGGTTTTAGAACGAATTTACACGGAATGGCTCAAAAATGCTGGTGGATCCTCCGTGTGATGTGCTTTTGTTGTGAGAAGGATCCAATTTTAAATTTGCGTTACCTGGTGAATCCAGTGTTTTTACGTATTTCTGAAACTATATGCCATTTTTTTAATCGTTATGTTTTTGTATATCGTGTCACTGGTCGTTTCTCATCTGCACGGATGTCCAATGAGTGCTCTTCTGGCATTGTCACTGCTCATCGGGATATCTCTCTGGGCAGATTATTCACGAACAAAATTTTAAAAATTGATTCATTAAGCACCGGCTTCGCCTTTTTGCTGATTCCTGGTCAGTGGTCTTGCAGGGAAATGAAATTGGCCATGATGCAGGCTGGCCTGAAGGAGGGTCGGCATGCCAGTGCTCCTTAGCGAGTCTGATTGGTGTCTGTTTTTCGCGTGGGTGTCTTACGGATACCTGGCTGTGGAGCAGTGGGTATCGACCCCCTGCTCAGAACAAGCTGCGGGTCCATCAGGGTTACGGTGTGTCTGCAATGGCCCTCTTCTTACGATAGTTTAGAAGACGAGGAGGTCATCGTGACGAGAACTTCGCGTCGGGCATAATTTCTAAACCCACGTTTTACTCAGAGGGGATCCACCTCCATGTGGAATTTTGCTGCTAGCGGCTCCCCTTTTAGTGTGCACCACATTTTGGTGGAGTGTCGCAGATATGCCCCTATTCGCCTGGCCCATGATTTTAATGGGACCTTCGTTTTTTATTACGCGACAGCGCATGAATGTGTTATTTGTTTACTCCATTTTATTACGCAGGGAATCTTTTTAATGCCATTTGGAGTCACTTTTTAAAGTGGGTCTATCTCGCGATTTTATCTCATATTGAGACCCTTTTTAACTTTTAGTATAATTTTAATGTTTTTTTTGTTTGTCTTGTCGTTTTAATCCTTTTAACAAACTTGAGATGTAAAATAATTATTTTAACATGTTAGTTTTGTCTTTTGTAAACGTAATATATTGTTTTAGATTATGTTTGTTTTTGTGTGTGTTTCTTAGTGCATACACTGTGCGCGCTTTTTTTTAGCAGGTGTTGCACTCAATTGTACTTTGAGGCTCATTTGGACGCGTCCTATGGAGTTGTTCATGTGGTGAATGATTATATCTCTCCCCTATGGGGATTGTATTATGTTGTTTAAATATATTTAATGGCCTGTAGTATGACCTCGATGTGTCGATGGGCTCCAACCCACAATAATAATAATTCAAATATATAATAATTATAATAATTTAAACACACATCTGAAAAGTTTTAAACATGTTGTTAGACATTATTAAGGTTCGTGAAATTTTAGAGTTAAATTTATTACAAACGGGATATGACAAGGGGATGATCCAAACATGTATGTTATTATTTGTCTTTTTGTTGAATGGAAAAAAACAAAATTGTTATAATAAAAGGTTTTTTAAAGATATGAAAATAGTTAAATAAAAATGAATTCATTTCCAAACTGTGGTCCCTTTATTGCTGCATTTCTTCAAGTATCGAGCTTCTAAATTTCGATGCATCATCAGGTCCAAAAGAAAAAAACAGCATAAAATAAATTAGGGTGAACCACCCGCGTTTAGCCAAGTATAAATAACCTGAAAGTTAAATGGGTTCATGAGTGTAATATAAAGGGGTTTAAAGAAATGAAATACATCTTTATCAGATAAAGATGTGCGGTTGGTATTCCAAGTTGTTTAGAGGAAACTTGTTAAAAGTGGAAAAAAAGCAATCTAGAAGATTAAACCCAAAAGTCAAAGATGTTTTTGAATTTAAGTTTTGATACACATAAATGGTGATATAGTTATAGTTTTTTGGAATATATTGGGTTTGGGCATAAAGGAATAGAAAAAGAAAATGATAAAAAAGAAGTTGAAAAAAGGGGGTTTAAAAAACTTCACGACACGGGCCCAACAGGAAATTTTTACTACTACTATGGAAGGATGGGCGGTGCAATTTGATCAGATTTTTTTTAATGTTAAAAGTTTTGTGAGGGTTTGATGGTATCGATTTTCGAAATTGGTTTGTTCGTTTAAATACTGTTTTGTTTTGATAATGGATTTGAATAAATAATTTTCAGCCGAGTTCATAATTGTTCCTTTTAGGATTATAAATTGTTTCATACGTCTTCCATTGGGGGCGGTTTATTCCAGAATGTTTGAGATGTTCAGAAAATTTGATTTTTGTTCTATAATATTTAAAAACACTAATAATGTTCAGAAACCTGTTAAATTTTAACCAGTTGACCAAAAATAACGGTTCACCCACAGGTGATATTGCCACTTTTTTTCATATTTGGTTTGGTTTTTTTAAATTTTGTTATTTATGTACTGTTAATTGTTTTTAGGCTAAGGCAATCTCATTTGGTTTTTTGAAAATGTTTGTATTATGTTAATTTCCTTCGGTGTAATTTAATTGATCCAACGATTTTTTTTTGAGTTGAATTAGAATGGTTTTACTGGAGGCAACCCCCTCGTAACAAAAACGCCCTTTAAAACTTGAGTTTCCCCATTTTTGCACAACTTTACTCTCTTTCTTTTTTTTGGGGATGCATGAGA
The DNA here is from genome assembly GCA_039000515.1 of Timema cristinae. Lineage (NCBI taxonomy): Eukaryota > Metazoa > Arthropoda > Insecta > Phasmatodea > Timematidae > Timema > Timema cristinae. Next base: position 64,752 of record JBCFYV010000671.1, read on the forward strand.
TATATTAATTTGTCCAAGAAACTTAAAACAGTTTTACACCCAACTTATTTTATGGCATCACAGATAGACAAATTCTCTGTAATTTTTTGTTTGTTTGTAAGCGTTTATTTATTTTTGAACACATAATTCTAAAAACATTAAATAACACAGTGAAACATAAAGGAAGGGACAGTAAACACCACCCCCGAAGGGGCTCGAAAAGGGACACACATGGACGTAAATACAAACCAAAAAAAGAAAAAAAATGGGCCCTGGGGGGCTGAAGGCTGCATCATGGGTTGGGGGGGGGAAAATGGTATAAAAAAAACCCACCCCAAACACATATGGTGCCGTACGTTAATTTGATAGTGCCACAAGACAATACAAAGGAAACTTTTTTTTAAAAAGCGTTGTAACACCCTGCGAGATCCAAAAATGGCGCCGCCCATGAAAGTCAAAGCAATTAAATATTCCAATAAATTCTTCAGTGAACCTAGGACTGTTGAACACCCCGAGAATATTCCACTCTCATTCAATCAATCAAAAAAAAGGTTTGGGCCTCCTCCCCACTTTTCCCCAATCGAACTGAACATAGACTAAACATTTTTTGGCTCATGTTGTTTACTCACCTGATTTAGGAAAAACTGGGTGCAATGTTTGCTTTATTAACTTTTCCTCATTTCCCCTCCTTTTGGCGACAATGTTAATAAAAGATTTTTAATGTAATATCCTTCCCAGTCAAATTTCTCAGCTCTTGCAAATTTACTCACCCTCAAATTGTTTTAAAACTAATTTTTTTTCTATTTGAAAAATATACGGGACCCCCACAATTTTTTCTATCATTAATTTTAAACACACGTTTTTCCAGTTTCTCTTTTTCTTTGCTTTGCCTCAATTTTAACTGCGCTTTAGCACATCGCTGTCTTTGTGAGCGAAAATTTTTTCTCAAAGATGTTAGCTGCTGTTTACCGTTCTTTTCATAAACATGAAATTTACACAATTTAACCACTCTTTGCTCATTCCGCATTATCAAACAAATTTTTTGTAGGTATAGGTTTGACTGACCGTATGGTTGAGGTGACGTATTGAAGTGAGATCATTCATCAACCTTCATATAAGTTCTGCTTTTTTACTGGGAGGGCGCACATAAAACTACGGTTATTTTTCTTGAAAAACAAAAATCAGTCTAAGCTATACTGTGAAAATTTCATAAGCAACTCATTATGAATCCTTAAACACCAATGATCAAAACCTAACCACTAGTAGCCTACATTACACGACTATAAATTGAAATACAAAATAGTAACTATCTTTTTACAAGATCGAAACCTTACAATATTTACGAATCACAAAAAAAAAAAAAAAAAAAAAAAAAAAAAACTCTATGAAAAATGAACAATAATCTATCTAGTCTCAACAGAAGCCGGAACCACGAACCTCACGATTTCTCATGTAATACAACCTCTATTTTATCTCGATGTATTCTCTTCTAATGCAAGTAAACAAACTTTTGTGTAAAGTCATAAGCTGTCACAAGGTGCGCTAGTTTATCGCAGTGCAAAATATATACTTAGTAATTTTTACATAATAAAGTTTTTTTTTTTTTTTTTTTTTTCAGAAATCTATAAATTTTTTTCTATTTATTTTCTCATTTTTAAAATTATAATTTCCCCCCCCTGCGGGACGGGTTTAGAATAGTCCCGCATAACCCCTGCTTGTCGTAAGATGCGACTTAAAAGGGGAGGCTCTGTAGCAGGACGAACCTCGTGTTGGTGACAAACCTAACCTATATCTTTCCTTTCACATCATTTTCTTCTTCCTTCACATTCCCCTTATTTTTTCACTCATCCCCCTCGCTTTATCTAACCCTTACCTATTTTCTTCCTTTCCCCACCGTTCAGACGCTGCACAGAGTACGCCCTTTGGCACTTTCCGTTGACGACCTAGGCAACTAACCGCTCTTCTCTTTTTTATTATTGTGATACCACTGCCTTGAAGCTCCCGAATGAAATTGCTGCCGGTTGTAATATCTGGTTAGAAGGGCCTTAGGGATGACAACCGGATACCCTACCTGATAAAAGACCGGATGCGTTCATGATGGTCATCCGACGTAAAATTAGCACTTTCCTGCATACACTTGCAGCGGTGACCTCCTCCTCCCGGCGATGCACCATATGAAGGTTGTCATGTCTAGCTCGTATGGAGCCTCTCGTCGGGAAGAGTTAACAGGGCCCTATGATGGGTAGAAACCAACTGGGATCAACCTGGGTCTACGATCGAGTACTTTTTGCATGTGTCCTCCAACTCATGGATTGATTCCAACTGTTCACAGCTGACACCTACTGTCCGCTGGCATACGTACTGCCAAGTTTCTGCTGACATCTTTACTGCCCTCTGCCCCCTCACAGGCCGTAATAATGATAAGAGGCGGAAACGGTAAAGGCCGTCGAGCCCTGTTCTGATAAAAAGCCAGGAAGTGGTATGAGCCCCAGCCCCGCTTCCTGGTGATGTCTCGAGAGATAAAGTCAAGATCTAAACGTGTCAGCCCATTTATAACTCGAAAGAGTTTAAATGGAGCGCAAAAACTGACTTTTTAATAATGAAACATGCGTGATGGCACCATATGATACAGACTAGACTGACACACAACCCTCTGAAAATTAGGTCGATCTCTCCGAAATACCGTTGAGTCAATACGGCAAATATACAGGTGAAGGTGAGCCCCCCAGGTTCCTCAATGTTTGCAAGGAGTGGACACTTTTTATGAACCTCGACTGCGTGATCATTGAGGATAACTGTGGAAGGAGCATTCCCCTTCAGCATGTCACCGCGGTCCTACCGTAACATTACCAAAAAGCACGGCCAAGAGAAAAAGTACGAAACATACATCCTCACCTTGCGACTCCATACCTCCCTGATAAAAAGGAGTTCGAGCGGGCTTCCATGTCTCAGATCCAGGCCATATACGATTCCAATCCCGGCGCTGCCATTTCGAGACGCTATGTTGGGCACACGAAGCTGAATGGCCCGTGGAAGGCCACCCGTTGCATATTGGCGGACAGGAGTCTCACACGATACCCCGTGTGAGTCACCTAAGTTCAGCGTTCAACTGCAAAGGGTCCAGCATTCTGCTTGGTCTCGGACCTGGTCCGAAATGGAGATGTTGAGAAAAAGATCCTGGAGAGCCAGTGTGAAAAGAAGATCCCTTATGCCCAGGCCCGCAGGAATATGTATCCAGTCAAGCTCCGGTATTTCAGACATCTTATAGTCAGATTTAAGCCAGAACATAAATTAGCGCCCAACTGCCTTGCGCAAGTTAAACATATGCCAATACGCCTACACGTACCGTGCCACTCGTCTCTACACAGAGACACCAATACAACCAGGCACCATCATATGGAGTGCCAAAAAAGCACAAGGGGCGAACCCACGTCGAAGTCGCCTCCGACCACCTAAACCCCCGAGGAGTGCCTCCACGGTAACACCCCCGACCCTTCCTATGAACCCCTCCGAACCCTCCTCGTGGACCCCCTCCGAGTCCTCCTCGAGTAACCCCAGCCTGAGCCCCACTCTAGGAACACACCGAGTCCTCCTAGGGGTCCAAAACCATCTGTCTGCGACCGTTTCGAGTCCGCCTCAACCCCGCCTCAGGAATCCGGCGGTCGGATGAGTGGTGGTAACGGCGAGGTCGCAAAGGCGATCCCACGTGCCTTGGGACGGACCAGCGAGGGGACCGGCCGAAAAAATAGACCCCTAAAAAAAATCGGCGAAGGCTTTAAAACAAAGCCTTCGCGAAAGGGATCCCCCGTCCCAGTCTCTACAGAACAAAACAAAGCTCTCCCTGAATCGGGAGGTCCAAGAGAGATTGGGAAAAGCAAGAGTGACCCTAAAAAAGCCTCAAAAATTTTTATTTTAAAAGGATAGTGTTAAAGGATTGTGAGGAATATTTAATTAAAAATTTATATATTAATAAATAATTCGCTTACAAACAAGGAATTGGTAGGGGTTTCTATGCTCGTGTAGAGGAAAATTAAACTACTAATTTTCTTCCCTGCATCCTCCCATCTTGTGATTGCAGGAAACTCACTTCCGCCAACTGACAACACCCGATGCTTCGTGGTACGATGTATATCGTACCGACAAGCCACTCTATGAAAATCGGCTAATCGGAGGTGTGGCGATATTTTGCACGTAGCAACATATATCAAAGTATGTATAGAATATAGTCCTAGATCTCCAAGCGATTGCTGTCCAGAGCCTCCCTTCCTATGGAGGTAACCGTAGCATGTAATCTACCCTCCCACCAGGTGAACGGGTTTCAAGAGGACTCTAGAGGCCCTCTTTATACAACTTCCCGCCCCCTATATCATCTTGGGGACTTAAACGCGCATAAACCTGGTGTGGGGGCTAATTTTACAGACGACCCGCGGAGGTTGTAGAGGATATTCTTGTCTCTCTGGAAAACCTTTGTTTGAATGAACACCGGGACCCAGACACACTTTCTCCACCTTAAATGGTGTATCCTCTGCATCGACCTAGCACTCTTAGCCCGGGGATTGCTGCTCACCTCCTTTGGATGTTCACATCAGGACCTATGAGTGGCACGATCACTTTCCAATTCTGCTTATCAAAAATCCAAGATCCTCCCATTACATGCAGTAGAACCCAATGGGTTTCTTAAACGTTGCTAACTGGAAAGAATCCCGCGAGCTCGCCTTATTACGACGAACCCCATTCTCCCGACGCATGTTAGCAGGGCAATTACATTCGACGTCATAACGCGGAGCGAGGGCATCCATCCCTAAATCCTCCGCCAAACTCGCGCCACGACCTTGTTCCCTGGTGTAACGAGGAGTGCCGGCTGGCTATTTCTAACCGGTCGAAGAGCCTACTATCTTTAATTCGACGTCCTACCTTTCTTCGGAGAATCTGGAGTCCATAATCCGGATTCTACGGTTACGCTCGCCGTATTATTCGAGAAAGCAGAAGAAGTCTTGGAGACAGTTAATTTCGTACCCTTACTATTTCCACTCCCACAACCAAGGTTTGGGATCACATATCGTAAAGTACGTTAGTACAAAAATACCAAATTATATAATTCCCCGCACTCATGTCTAACGGTTCACGGATTGTCTCCTCCCCTATGGAGGTCGCCAAAGTATTGGGCTCGATGTTCGCCTCTATTTCTTAGCACTTGCGATATACTCTAACGAGTACCGTGTTCAAAAGCGCAGCAACGAGCGCCTTACAATTGATTTTGGCCAAAGTCGGGGGAGGATTATAAAACTCCCCCTTTACTAAAGAGGAACTTACCTATGCGCTGTTCCCATGCCGGGCAATAACAATTCTGGCCCTGACGATATCCATTACGAAAATGTTATTCGACCAACTGTCCCCTGCAGGACGGCGTTCCTCTTAGACCTCTAAAATTGGTGTTTGGTAACTCGTAATTCCCAACACTGTGGAGGCAAGCAACCGTTTTATCCCATATATAAAAGTTGTCAAGGATAAAGTTAGAGCCAACTAGTTATAGACAGATAGCCTTGAACTAGTTTTTAATGCAAAATATTATGAGAAAATGCTCAATAAAAGATTTATATGGTATCTAGAATCCCGCAATTCTACTATCCAATATGCAAGTGCTTTCGCCGTAACCTATCCACGGTGGATCACCCTTGTATTCGCCTTGAGACAGCAGCTCGTGAAACGCTTACCTCCATAAACAGCACCACTTGGCTGTCTTTTTTGATTTGAGAAGGCTAAGAGACACACCACCTGGCGTACGGCATTTTACAAACCATTTTAATTGGGGTGTCCGGGGGAAACCTCCCCTATTTTTATATCTAATTTTATGTCTGATAGACACATCCGGTAAGGTTAAACAACACCTTATCCGATGATTTTATTCAAGAAAATGGGGTGCCTCAGGGTAGTATTTTAAGCACTACGTTATTCGCTATCGCGATAAATAGCATCGTGGACAACGTGCACGTACCTGTCCGTTCATGTCTTTTTGTGGATGACTACGCAATTTATTGCAGTTCATCAAGTCTCCACAGGGCTGAACGACAGATACAACTCGCTGTAAACAATCTATGGTTGTGGGCATCTCGTAATGGCTTTCGTTTCTCTGCGGCCAAGACGACTGTCGTCCACTTCCATAGATTACGTGGAATACAGCCAGCCCCCAATATTTTAATGAACAACGTTGTTTTACCTGTCTCCGAGACCGTAAGGTTCCTGGGACTTTTATTCGATTTTAAACTAACTTGGATCCCCCACATCAAAGACCTGAAAGCGAGGTGTATTAAAGCTTTGAATTTACTTAAAGTTGTGAGTGGTCGCTCTTGGGGTGCTGATAGGGAAACCTTGATGCGTCTCTATAGAGCCTTGGTGAGATCAAAACTTGATTACGGCAGTTTTGTATATGGTTCCGCTAGACCCTCGGCGTTAAAGATGCTCGATAGCGTCCACCATGCTGGCATTCGACTGGCTACTGGTGCTTTTCGTACCAGTCCAGTCGTCAGCATCTGTGCTGACGCCGGTGAGCCCCCTCTTTCTTACCGGCGGTCTTACCTCCTGGCATCTTACGTGTCGAAACTGCATTGCATGCCAAATAATGTTGCTTACCGCCCTGTATTTCATCCCCCTAACCGTGTCTTGTATGAAACTAAATGGCGTAGTACAAGGCCGGTTGGGATCCGGATGCTATCGTTTTCGACACGTGTGGGATAGTCCTGCCAAAGGCTATCCCCACATCACCAGGTCGAGTTTCTCCCTGGAAAATACGCCCTCCGAAATGCCATTTTGATCTTGCCAAGTTCCCTAAAGCGACCACCCCAAACTTTGTATATGAGAGGACTTTTAATGAGCTCCTCTCCACTCGCTTTCACAGGATTTGAGCGCATCTACACTGATGGCTCTAAATCTGGAGTCTCCGTGGGATGTGCTTTTGTTGTGGAAGGATCCAATTTTAAATTTGGTTTACCTAATGAAACCAGTGTTTTTACAGCTGAATTATATGCCATTTTTAAATCTTTGTGTTTTGTTTACCGAAGTAGTCACCGTTCTGTCCTCATCTGCACGGATTCCATGAGTGCTCTGTTGGCATTGTCCACTCTCTACTCCTGGAATCCCCTCTGCAGATGATAC
>JBCFYV010000672.1:0-67733 GCA_039000515.1 Timema cristinae
ATACAAATACCTTGATTTGAAATTCTTTAATATAAGTAAGGAAATAGTGGTGAGAAGGGAAAAGGAGAGGAGGGAAAAGGTTGGTATGTCCTGTACAGAAGCTTCCCCTTTAAGTCACCTCTTACGACAGACAAGGGATACTATGGAACTATTCTAAACCCTATACCGCAGGTTAAACTGTTCATATTAAATTTAATTGACTTTAAATAGAAAAAGTAACTTCGATGAAAGTATTTTTCAATTCTCCCTACCACTTCCATATATCTCCGAGCCAGCAGTAGTTTATGTACTAATATTAATTATACTATGCACATTGAATCATTGAATTGTTCTGTATTGTGTTGTTCAGGTGTTGAGAGTGTTGCGTGGTCAGGGTGACCAATGGGACAACCGAGCCCGCGCGAGAGGGGTGACGGCGTCTTTTTCCCTTAATGGGATTGGTTTGATGCCAGAGGAGACGGGCGACCTCTACCAAGAGAATGAGGAGCTGAAGGTAGTGCAGGGTGCAATGGTCAGGGTGAACATGCATACTCTTGAAAATGGATGTGTTCATGTACGATGTGTCAAGGTTGCCTCAGTGCTGATGACATCTGGAGGAACTTTAGAAAGGCGCACACAGAGCTACATTTATAAACGCACACAAGATCTCTGGTCAGATTGTGTTCAGCAGAGGAGAGCTTCTAGCGTATCAGATTTATGTAGTCTTACATATCCTTCAGCATATCAGGATTAACAACTAACTAACAAAGTGTATGATTATATGATATTACATTTTAGTAGAGCATCTCTCTAACAATAAATATTTCAAATAAATGTTTAAAAATGATATCTGGACACATATCGAACCTGGGATCTTTGGTTTATTTTAACAATGCTCGACCACTAAGTTATCAAGTTTCAGCCTGTGATAAGAGGAATAAAATATATATATATATATATATATATATTAATATATAATTATTATATATATATATTATATTATATATATTATATAAAGTCCTGACTCACTTATTGACTCATCAACGCCCAGCCCAAACCATTGGACTAATAAAACTGAAATTTTGCGCAGAGGTTCCCTTTATTATTTAGACAAGGAATATGGCCGGATTTTTCGAAATTTCCACGGGATAGGGAATAAAAAGGATTTATATTTTCACTTTGAAGTTGCCTTATTTCCGTAACTATAATTATTAGAGACTTCAAATTTGGCATGTAAGTAGGTAATTATAATCACTAATAACTATTTTCAGGATTTTCCGAAATTCTTACGGGATAAGGAATAAATATACATTAAAAATGTATTTTAATATAGGAAAACCTGAGATAATTGTCTTGTAAGTCATGATTTATTACATGAAAATAAAATCTATAGTGATAAAAGGAAGTGCGTGTATGTGCGCGCGCGCTTGAGATGCCCGCTAAATCTACGGTACGCAGAGATCTGAAATTTTTAACATAGGTAGACGGAAGTGGGTCCGAATGCACCTTGAAGTTAGATTTTTACATTTCTAATTAGCTGTTTAGTTAGGCTATTTTTAACAAATTTTTGAAGAAAATATATTTAATCCTGTTTAGAATTACGTTTCAGAGATAACGTTTCCATTTGAAATTGGATGGGGGTTGGGGCTTATATAATTCTTATACCACAGTGGAATACGGGCAACCCTGTGCGGGTTTGCTAGTCTTTAATAAATACGATCGTTGTTTCATTAATCTAAAAGCCTCGATTTAAGTTCCAGTCTGCAATTCCAGGTGCCATTTTTCAACCTATATTTGAAAATGATCTGTGAATGGCATATGGGTCATTCTAGAAAAAAGGGACCTTTTCATGTCACAAGGGTATTGTAACAAAATAAACTAATAAAATATGGATTTTTTTTAATTCTAGGCAACTGATTTGCTAATATTATTTAAGCTTTATTAAGAAAAAGTTATATTAATAATGTTTTTTACGCTAAACAGAGGGATACCTGTATCCCTCCATTACATGTCATAGGCCAGTTATTTTTGTTTCCTGTTACAATTACTATGGTTTAAATAATAAATAAAATTATAAGGATGATAATGTATTAAATACTATTACAATTTTGTTTTATTTATCTATATTTTTGAATTTAAAAATAATTATAATATGTGGTTGTTATCGATCAAAATTTGTCACAGAGTTTTGTGTATCCTCCGTTCAAAATTAAAATTTCTTTAAAAAAGACAACCGGGTAGCAGCACTGGTTTCAGACTTAATAGAACATTAGTGAGGAAGCCATTTTGTGGATACCTCTTGTGTTATTTATGTTGATAGTTGTGATTTATAAAAATTAATTTTCATTGTTTGCAAGATTTATTTGATTGGTCATATACTTTGTGTATCTTCCATTCATTATTTAAAAAGGTAATAATTATTCCTAGACAAATAATTATGGATGCTTAATATTAAAATGCCACACTGTTTGCCATTCCAAAGAAGTTAGTTAACCTAACCACAAAATATAATATTTTAAACAATTATAAATCTGAAGCTGTGTCCTCCGTTACAAAATAGACGTAAGACGTAATGAAGTATACAAGTAAAATAAGTTTTTCAATTATGTTAAAGTTGTGCCTGCAGAATAAATGTAAGCCTGAATTAATTGAAGAATTTTTTTATTTAAAGGCTAATTTAACTAAACTATAAGACTACATGTATTTGCAAATTTTAATATACCATATTTTGATTTCTAAAAGCATTTCCAAAAGAAGGTAAATACATTATTTTTCTTTTGGATAAAAGAAGCATTTAGGCTTATATAAAAAGTTTTATTTTTAAATGTATATTAATCTAGGCCTTTAAATTATAAAACTACTAAATATAGACGCCACTATGTTATTTATTTGAGTCATAAGCCTATTATATGTTTATGTTACTGAGCTTAAACATGATTTCTTTGTCACTAGACCTACATTAAATAATTAAACCATCATCAAAATACTTAAAGAGAGTTTTATGATACAAATTTGGAATAGAATTTATAATAAGCGTCTAAATAAATATATATATAGGGGAGAACGGGGGAATGCCGTCATTGGGTAATGCCAGTCACCTCATTATCAACCTTATTTATTTGAAAGTGAGACGCAAGAAACACTGCTACCTAGCGGCCTGTTGTCTTTAATAAGATATAAGCCATTGGACACGCGTCAGTGTGCCTTCCCTTTACACAGAGACCCATTGTCTATAATTCAAGTTTCTGATGTTATTTTTACTGCGCGGAAAATAAGGTCGTTTTCTTTCAGTTTTGAATATTTAATTTCTTTTTTTGGCACATTAAATGTAAGGTTTGATAGTTTATGTAAATTAATAATTATAATTAACAGAAAACTTGTATTTAGAAAATAGTCTCATGCAAAGGAGACATGCACATATTCGGGAAACTCCGGTCACAGTGACCGGCATTTCCCTATCATGACTGCTATTTCCCCTTGTTGTTTTTAAAAGTTTTTTAATTTAATTTAATTATTTTAGATGCCCAGAAACTACAAACGAACAACCGAAAGGGCCCAATGGACGGCGAATGATTTATCAGCAGCTATTACTGAAGTGAAAAATGGGAAATCTACCAAGGATCACGGAATACCCTTCAGTACCCTGCAGGAAAGAATTAAAATTTCAAAGATGAGTGCCCCAAGCCTAGGAAGAAAAGCAGTGTTCACCCGTGACCAAGAAGCGAACATAGTTGAACACTTAAAGACTATGTCAAATATGTTTTACGGGTTGACACCTCTACAATTGAGAAAACTTGTTTTCGAGTATGCAGAAAAATTGAATATTCCACACAGATTCAACAAAGCAAGCAGGTTGGCCGGCAAGGACTGGTTAGAGGAATTTTTACGACGAAATCCACGTATTTCAGCTTGAAAACCTGAAGCAACAAGCCTAAACAGACTAAAAGGCTTTAACAAGCAGGAGGTGACCAAATTTTTTGATAATCTTGAAAATGTTATGGCGAAATTTAAGTTCACTCCAAACAAAATTTTCAACATGGATGAAACCGGGATAACGACTGTTCATGAGACAAATAAAATCTTAGCACTGAAGGGACAGAAAAGAATTGGTGCAGCAACATCTGGAGAAATAGGACAAACCACTACAGTTATTTGTGCTTTTAATGCAGCAGGTAACTATATTCCCCCTGTTTTCATCTATGCCAGGCAGCGAATGGCTCCTACTTTAAAAGTGAATGGACCACCTAATGCTCTGTATTTCTGCTCAAAAAATGGCTGGACTAATGAAGGACTGTTTGTCCAATGGCTACAACATTAAAAAAAATACTCTACCCCAAATGAGGAGGAGCCTGTCTTACTAATAATAGATAACCACGGAAGTCACATAACCAAAGAAGCTTATGACTTCTGTAAAGAAAACTTCATAACACTGTTGTCCTTGCCACCCCACTCTTTCCACCGCCTACAACCGCTAGATGTATCTTTCTATGGCCCACTGAAGAAAGCCTACAACAAAGAGTGTGCTCTTTACATGAAGACTCATGAAAACGAAAGAATTACAGTTTACAAAGTTGCAGAACTTTTCAACAAGGCATACACTCATGTTGCAACACTTGCTAAAGGCATATCTGGATTTTCGTGTACTGGGATATTTCCGGTGAACCCAAATGTGTTCTCCGATGAAGATTTCCCACTAGAAATAGAATCTACAGAGGCGCTCACAGACGCACCTTCTTGGAGTTCACAGGATGTAACACTTCAGGATCTTTCTCCCCTGCCAGTTTTGAGTCAGCCAGGACCAAGAAGTATGCACTCAAAAATTTGGACAGCAACGCCTAAAAAAGCTGTGCTCGAAGAAAAAAAAGAAATAAAGAAGAGCGTTTGCAACAGAAGAACAACCAAAGAGAAAATTCGAAGAGAAAAGACGCTGTCTTTGTTAGACCACAGAAGAGGAAATTATCATTCTCTTCATCCAGTTCTGAAGGAAATGAGGTCAATTTGTGCCAAGAGTCAGGTGAAAGTGACTATTTGGAGACAGATGAGAGCGAAAGTGAAGATACTTTGTCAAAAGAGTTTACCCTAGAAATAAAACCACATAATATTCCTGTAGGCGATTATCTCTTAGTGAGAGTTTCAAATGAAAGATCGGAGAAAAACTTTCTTTCCCAGGCCATTGAAATAGGCAAATATTCCATTAAAGTTAAGTTCACGCGTGAATACAGGGGTCAATGGGATACCTATGTTTTCCCTGAAGTTGAAGATACAAGCTATGTCATTCCAGAAGACATTGTTGGTAAACTTACCAAATTTCAGCAACTGAGATATGGCAAAGTTAAATTAGAGTAACTTTTTTTTTTTCATTTTATGCTTTATTTTTTTGCATATTTAAGTTCAATAACTCGTTTCATGGCAATAAATCAAATTTGGTTTATTTGTATCCTTATAATTTGGTATTCTGCTCTATGACTGGCATTACCCACACTAGTGACTGGCATTACCCAACTTGGTAGGGCATTGCCGGTCAAGCAGCTGTTTTAACTTTTATCATATTTCATCAGAGGAATTCATGCAATGCAAACCAACTTTTAATATGATATACCTAAAGAACTAAGGAACACATTTCACTAAAAATCTTGAAAATATGTTTCATCTCAAAAGACTTATGGGATTTCTTCCTTAAGTGACCGTCATTCCCCCGTTCTCCCCTACTTTGTTGTTGTTGTAGAAAATGTTATTTTTACATTTTCTCTATTATGTTAAGTCGGGCTAAGGTATTGTCCTTATTTTTGCAGGTAGAAGGTGAAATGGTTTCGTAGTCTTACCATTATTGCCTATGTTTTCAAATTCAAACAAGTAACACTGACGTAGCTAGTTTAAGATTAAAATGGTAAAAAGTAGCTCTCAGATAAGTGCAAAAGAAATAATGCGAAAACACAGAGAGAAAATGAAATCTAATCCACAGCTCTATGAGAAAATGAAAGGAAAGCGCGTGTAAGAAATAAAAATAAAAACAGCCTGTATCATTATGACTGATCGTGAAAGAAGGAAAAGGTGGAGAGTCAAAACTAGAAAAATTTGAGTTTAAAATCACGAGCCCAGTTGCTGTGCTGTTTGATGTCCAAATGGAAGATGGTAACATCAGTAAAAACGACAAACGGAAAGATAGTGGGCAAAAACGAAGAAGAAAGAATAAGAAACAATTAAAGACAACGATAAAGGAGTTACAGGAAAGTTTGAAAATAATGGAGAAGATAATGGCCAAATATTGAGAGTAGATGCATGAATAAAAAAAATGGGTGTGTGTACTTATGTACGCGCGTGAGAAGTTTACTTCTTTGGCATCATTAAATAAGATTTATTGTAGAGAATTAGATATTAGAAATTAATAATAAATATTTAAAATTGAAAATTAATAATTTAATTATATATATATATATATATAAAAAATTAATAATTTAATTATATATATATATATAAATAATTATTAAAATAAAATTTAGAAAATATAAATAAATATATATGACATAATTTGTACTAAATATTATAAGATACTTAATTTTAAATATTTATTATTGATTATTTAATATTTTAAAAGTAAATGAATAAATTTAATAATAAATTCAAAAATTGAATTTAAGTTTATTCATTTTTTAAATATTTATTATTTTCTTAATTTAATATTCACTTTTCATTTTTATCAAAAAAGTTTTCATTAAATTTGTTCATTTATTTTTATAAATATTTATTATTTATTCAATTTAATAATAAATATTAAAAATTAATATTTTAATTTGATGTTCGATTTAAATTTTTATCACAAATTTTCTATTAAATGTTTCATTAATTTTATTTCTTTATTTTGTAAATATTAAATAACCAATAATAAATATTTAACAATAATAATTTAATAATATTTAGTATTAATTATGTTAAATAATAATATTTTAATTTATATCAATAAATAATACATACGGATAGTTAACCTCAAATATATTGGAGCATTTGAAAAAGTCTATAAGCACAATTTTTTTCACTAATATTTACGAATAGTAAATAATATTAATCAAAATATTCAATTTAAATCACTACTGAATATAGTTTATTAGCACATATATAATTCGCACTTGTATGAAACTAAAACAAGTGTTGTGAATGTAGAAACTAGAAACAATTTGATAAATATTATATATATGAAAACAGTGATCAGAGGCGATGAGCGTACCAACATGCGCGACTAACAGTTGGTAGCTTTTTTTTTTTCGAGACTTAATGAGCGGTTTAGCTTCAACCTGTTACTTTTGTGTTACAGTGATGCACACGCATCTTAAAATTTCACTCTCATCATTTTTTCATAACGCGCCTAAAGAAGTATAACTTCAAAAATAAAACTGTTACAGAGAAGGATAACACTCGAAGAAAACGTGTTAAAAGCTTACTCGTTGGGCAAAAGGTATCACCTATAGTAAGACATAAATTACTTTTTGGAGCAGTAATTTAGAAGCAAATAAAGGAGAGTTTTGAAAAGGAACAAAACAGAAAAAAGAAACGGGAATATGTATCAAAAATAGCTGGGTCATTTGTTAAGAAATACAGATTTATTCACAAACTGAAGGCCTTGACATCCAACAAGGTAATGAAGCTCTACAAAGTTAGACAAGATAAATCATTACAACAACAACAACAACAACAAAAAAACATGTACAAAATTTTTCACTACAAGATGAAAATAGTAAATAGACAGCAGGTAAAAAGAAACAGTCACAAGGAAAAGGTTAAGGAACAGAAAAGGTTTCTAAATTAAACAATGTAACATCTCTACAAAAAATTTTAAAATCTGCATCCTGATTTAAAGATATCATATGCTTTGTTCTGTCAGTATAGACCTTTTTGGGTAGAACCTTCTTCTGCTAAAGACACAGACACCTGTTTGTGTAGCATCCATGAAAACCTTTCCCTACTTACAAAAAAGCTAAAATCTTTAAATATGATAAGTGAAAGTTCTCCTCGAGATATTATTCAAGCCATAACTTGTTAAGACAAATCTGAGGTAACCGTTATTGAAAGAACCTGTAAGAAATGTAGTATGAAAAGTATTGAGTTCCACGAGTATGAAAAGCTTGAGGAAACCATACTTACAAAATGGCTTGTGAAAAAATCTCATATATTAGTGAAAGGAAATGAGAAGATTACCAGAAAAACAGTAAAAGAAAATATTACATGTAAAAATAAAGATTTAGTTTTAGAATCTGAGAGGTCAATTTTAAAGTTTTTACAGCATAACACAAACATAAAGCATCAGTATCATGTCTTGGACTCGATAAAGACAAGTTTAAGTTCAGATGAACTTTTAATCCACATGGAGTTTACTGAGAATTACTGTTGTAAATATGCAAGCGAGGTCCAGGCAGCACATTTTGGCTCATCAAAAGCTCAAGTCTCACTGTATACAGTTGTTGCATATATTTTTTCAAATTACACTAAAACAGTGAAAAGTGTGTCTTTTGGGACGCTCGCAGAGAACTTGCAACACGATTCCTCTGCCATTGGTTCTCACTTGATGTCTGTAATTGAAAAACTGAAGGCTTATGTAACTGACATAAAAACTGTTTATTTTGTAAGTGACGGACCAACGTCTAATACAGACATTGTATAATGTTTCATCTGATTGGGAACTATCTACCATTTGTGTTGGATGTGTGTAAAACCATTCATTGGCACTACTCAGAAGCTGGACATGGCAAGGGTGCTCCAGATGGGATTGGAGGCTGTTCGAAGAGAACATCAGACAGACTTGTCGCTACAGGCACCAACATCCCCAATTTTCAAGTCTTGTATGAAGTGTTACAGAGAGAGAAGATGGATGGATGAAAGTCAGCTCCAGAAAATAGATTAACACCTTCCAAATCCAAAAACAATTCCAGCTTTTAAGGGAACGATGTGCTCAAATGAAGTTATTTGGAACAAGGGATCATATTAACTAAAAGAGTGTCGTCTTTCCTGCATGCAGTGTCAATCAACAGAGAATGTACACATTATGGATCGGGCACCATTCAGCTAGCTTGTATTCTTTCTAACATATTCTTTATATTTAAAGGGTTAGTGGACACTCTTAGCTAATCTTAAAATTAAGTGGAAATAATTGGTAAGAATGTAAAATCTGACTGTCAAAATCAAGCTCGAAAAGTATATTCCTTAGCAATTTTGTACATGTCAAAAGTCAACCAAACTTGTTGTTGATATATACTCAGAATCTGAGGCTAAAGAGCCAACAATAGAAAAGTAGTTGGATGGAAATAACTTTGTGGTAGTGGAAGTTAAGGGGGAAAAATCTATACGCCATTACATTGCTGTTATACAGGCTGTGGACCCACATGAAGAATTCACTGTGTCTTTCTTGAAAAATTATGTCGGAGAAAAGTTTGTTTTCCCTGAAAAAGAGGATATTTCTGTCATAGATATGAGTGATATTGTTCTAAGCCCTCCAACTATAAACAAGCGGGGCCAGCACGTGTTCCACAAAATTAAAACACAATTTCCAAAAATCAATATCTTTAGCTATTACTAGTTAATGTAACTAATTTTACATAAATAATATTTATAAATTTGATTACAAATATGCAGAATTGTTTAATACTCCACCTTCATTACAATACTACTGCTGTACTTATTCAAAGGTATCTACGTCTCCAGATTGTTTCTCTTATTTACATGTGATGTGTCCTCCGTTCACATGTTTTTATATAAATCATGTAAAAGGTTGAAAAGATTGTGACCATTAGTATTTTCAATATCAGAATAATATTATGAAACATTATTATTATTTCTAAACTGGAATAAGCATAGTTAAATTTATCGAAAATTTTAATTCCAAAAAATCCCTTTTTTCTAGAATGACCCATATAATCTCTACTAAATGTTATTTTAAACAAATTAATATATGTTTATACATATTTAATATATTTAACCCTTTAACATAAATTCTAAAATATAAAAATGCATGTTCATGTGACGTTCTTGCATTGTAAGATTGTAGCTCACCGTGGATTGGAAGATGTGAGTGTGTGTGTGTGTATATATATATATATATATATCTATATATATAATATATATATAAAAAATAGAAAATAATTCGAAAGGTATTTAGATTCTCCTCTAACAACATATAAAAAGTTTCCATGTTTACAAATAGTAAGTTTTTAATTTTAGCGGAAGAATGGCTTAAGCCTCACAAATATCACTAATTATTGTGAAATATTTTTGACCAAAATCTTATTTGGTAGATGTTACTTTTGTTTTTGAAATTATATGTTTAAAAGAAAGTGGGTGCTTAATGCACAAGAGGCAATACTAGCGCTTATATCCGCAATTATATTATATTCAACATTAATCGCACCACATAACAATTAATTTCAACCCCACATAGAAGGGCGGCATGGGGTATCGCCGAGCTGAGAATCAGATGAGAGTAAAAATTCCAATTATATTGTCAAGTTACATCATCATAATCTCAAATTTTATTTCAATCGCACTGTTTTTAATAAGGAATTAATCATTAATTCATTATATTGTTACATTATACTAGAAGCCCAGAATATCTATTACTTTTGGTGTAATATTCCAATATTGGATCGCATAATTGTACAAAGGGTGAAATTTTAGAAAGTTTAGTATACAGATCATGCAGTTGGCAACGCTGGTGGATAATTCTGAACATTAACTTAGTGACAAGAGTGAAGGGGGAAACTAACTTGTTTTGTTATATTCAAATTATGACTAACATAATATTTACACAACTTCAGATATTTTTTATGGACAAGGTTCACACTAAGTAACCATATATAGTTTAGGAAACTCTTAATGGGTGACTTGTGTGTATGGGCACAAGGGTATGTGGCCCTCCTAAATATAGTAATTTAGAAGTAAACATAATATTATTTCTTATTATACAGGTTGTTCATAAATTATTTACCTCATTATAGGGCTTTAAAAACTCATTATTTTAGGAGCTATATATTAAGTAAGATCAAGATGTTTTATTGTAATTAGGTAAACTACCACATTTGAGTCAATACCTAAGTAAACTTTAGCTAATTACCACAAATGATTTGAAGGTATATTCTAAAATAACATATTCAAGAAGGCTAGTAATTTTTGTATTTAATAGTTAATTCTTCTAGCAGGCTATTAGTGCTTTAATTGCAGATAAATTATACAAATGTAGTGTACTCCTATTTGTAATACAGCACGGTTTAGTCCAAGGAGGGCGAAACATTTTCGACCAATGTTCCACTTTAGGACTAGCTGAACTTGAACTAGTCTAGTGTGCCAAATATTATTTGTGTTTTAGTAATGAGTATTAAAAAATAAAAATTGTTGAATATTATGAAATTTAATAAATGACTCGCCCGCTTCAGTGTCCGAACGGTCTAAAGTGTCAATCTCGTGTAAGACTGGCCTGCTGATGACAGATCGAGGTTCGAATCCCGACCCCTAATCCCAGTCGGGTCTACCGATGGTTTTCTTTAAACTTTTTCCCACTCTCCTTCCACGCAAATGCGAGTAGGTTGTATCTAAAATGCTTCCTTCCTCTTCTTTATTCCACTAGATTAAATATCATATATGCCTATAACCTGAACAGGTAACACGTGGTGATAAAAAAATACTCAAATCAAATAATACATATTTTAATAATGCTTACATTTTAAATAAATGTCACCGAGTGTCTTAGGCTATATGGATCGCGTTATGCATCAACAGACCAAGCGCCATTTAAAAAAAATGCAGATCTTGATGCCATCTTGTAGCCAAAGGTTGAAACTACATGAAAAAAAAATACTAGTTTCTCTATCGGCCGTTTCTAGCTTGATAAATTAGTATAGACTAACCACCTTTTCTCTATGGCTGCTTTTTTGTTATGCATCAAAAGACCAAGTCCCCACAGTTTGTGTTTGTACTCTCAATGCTACTTCCAGAGTTTTACATCAAGAGACCAAGTACCACCTTCTTGTTACAGTCTAGTGATACAGTTTGTGGAGTATTATATTTTATATTTGTTTAAAAAATCTTTCTTTTTGTAATATATATTGTCCATCAATGTTATAAGTTTTTGAAAAAGCATATTGTTGTTAAAATTTTAAAATGTCTGGTAGAAGTAGAAAGATTTTAGAATTACTTAAGAAGAAAGAAAATCCAGTTAATGTCGAAAGCGTGGTCACGCGTTTTGAGGTTAGTTTTCCATTGACTAAAACTCTTTGTTTACAACAAAAATTATATTTAGATTAGAAACTATTATTATACATTATCATATATAATGTATTGTAGATTTACTCATATAAACATTATAGTATCTACATCTAGGCTAATTTCAATTTGAACATACATTGTTGTAATCTTATCTTTATAGTTAAGATTAAGACTAATACATTAAATATTTTAGTAATTTGATGTATTGTTGTAATTCAACCTTGGTAGACAACTAATTTGTTGTACTCATATTGCAATTATTGTTAGTATTATAACATAATAAACTCACACAATACAACTACAACTAACAAATCTTTTGCTATTAATAAAATCACAGGTATAAAATATAGGCTTATTGTTTGACAATATCACGGATTATTTTACCCTGAAAATTCTAAAATATTTTTTACACTATTGAATGACTT
The DNA here is from genome assembly GCA_039000515.1 of Timema cristinae. Lineage (NCBI taxonomy): Eukaryota > Metazoa > Arthropoda > Insecta > Phasmatodea > Timematidae > Timema > Timema cristinae. The sequence continues at coordinate 12,648 of JBCFYV010000672.1, forward strand.
CAAACATGTTATGGACCTTATTAAAAACTTGTATAGGATTTATTTAAATTGATAAGTTTTTTTTAGCTTGGATAGCTTTATTGCCTGTCTATAGTATTTTTATAATTATTGAACATTGTGCAAAAATGGTAATAACACCTTATTATATCATGAGTTAAAGTAAAGGGCGTGAGGAAATCAATATGTATATAAGTAGAAAGAGGATGGGAAACTATTAAAGTGAAAACCACTCTAATCATGATCTCTTTGGCACAGACGCCTTTAACCACGCGACAAGCTATGCAATTTTATCCATATTGTAGGTGATGTTTTACATAAATTTAGATTAAAAATACTGGAATAAATTTGTTAATGTATTGTATCGCCCCAGATTATTTTAAACTAAGTAGATTAAAAGATATATTTAATATATAACATACATGTTATAGGCCCAACAATATCTTTCAGTGCCTATCTAAGTGCAGCTTTATTATTTTTTTACAGGATGGAAATTACAGTGGGCACCCATTATTAAATGATGGTTTGAGTTTGTTTTCTGAATCACACTGTGATTCGTTAGTGGAATCTTCTACACCAAAACCTCAAATAAAAATTGATTGCATTGATTTTCCATCAAATTGTGAATCTTGTACATGCGTTGAGCTTCGTCCAACTTCAATCGGGCCCCATGATTTTAGTGGATACGCTAAGGGTATTTCTGATCTGCAGCCAATATTTCCAGACAAACACTTACACACTGTTCCATCATCAACAAACTCAACAATTAATAAAGGCTATGAACTAGATATGCCCGATAAATTAGGAATAGAGAGGACAAAATATCATCCTCATAGTGAGAAACTGGATGCTTTATCTAAGTACTCAATTACAGAGTGGGCTGAGATTCAAACAGTTCTCTTGGTAGAAGATGCTGACCCTCAAATAACTCAAATATTAGAAGATGCTGACACTCAGACAAATCTCTTGATGATGTATGCTTACCCTCAGATAGCTCCCATAATAGAAGATACTGGCCTTCAAACAGTTCTCTTGGTAGAAGATGCTGACCCTCAAACAGCTCCCATATTAGAAGATGCTGACGCTCAAACAGATCTCTTGATGACATATGCTGACTCTCAGACAGTTCCCATGATGGAAAATTCTGACCTTCAGAGAGCTATAATAGAAGATGCTGACCTTCAAACTGTTTCACCTTCCTTAGGAAAATCAAGCTCAACTGGAAGACCTAAGCGCAAAATTATTCATCAGTCAAGAGAGTCTAGGAAGAAATTTTGTCAAACAAACAAAGAGTACATAAATCAGCGAGGGAAAGGTGTGGAACCCAGAGATTTTAACTGTAAATGCAGGTGTAATGAAAAAGTAAGTGTGATGGAGAGAGAGAGAGAAAGAGTTTCAAAAATTTTGGAATTTGGACTCATATGAGGCAAAGGCATTGTATATGAGCAGTATGGTGACTGTAAATCCAATTGGTAGGAAAAGGAAGAAAGATTCTGATAGAAGAAATTATTCTAGAGTATATCATTTGGGCACTTTAGCGGTGTGCAAATAATTTTTTTTGCAAACTTTGAGAATTTCATCATGCAGAGTTGATGCATATCTTAAAATGACTAAACACTTGGAAACGATAGTTATTAAAGACAACAGGGGAAATACTGGAGGACGAAACAAAATAACATCACAGCAAGAACGTCAAATTGTGGACCACATTAACAAGTATCCCAGATACAAATCACATTATTCGCGATCCAAGACTGAAAAGGAATATTTGCCCTATGACACCACCCTTTCAGTGATGTACGCTATGTATAAAGAGGAGTACAGTAAGCCTGTTTCGTTTTCAACATATAAAAAAGTATTTTACAGCCAGTTTAACTTGAAAAGAAAACCACTAAAGAAAGACACCTGCAACATGTGTGATTCGTTAGCGGCACAAAAAACAAGTGCTAAAGGTGATATCAAAGCTGAGCTTGAAGAAAAGCATGTAAGACACCAGAATGAAGCAAAATTTGCACAAGATTTGATGAAAGATGATTTGAGGAAAGCTAAAGAAATCCCTGGTCTAGAAGTACTCACCTTTGATATGCAGAAGACCCTGCCTCTCCCCAAAATTTCGACCAACATTGTGTTCTACAAACGAGTTTTATGGCTCTATAACTGTGGTGTCCATTCTGGGTCCAGTGGAAAGAATTTTTGTTACCTTTGGCTTGAAGGAGAGGCGGGTAGAGGCGCACAAGAAATAGGCTCATGCCTTAAAAAACATGTTGAAATCAATTTAGGAGAAGAAACGGAGGAGTTGATTGTTTGGTCTGACTCGTGCGGAGGTCAAAACCGAAATATAAAAATGATCTTAATGCTAAAGGCTATAATGGAGCTACATAGCTCTATTAAGAAAATAACTATTAGTTTTCTCATCTCTGGACACAGTTTTTTGCCCAATGATTCAGTATTTTGAGACATAGAATGTGCCTTGAAACTTCAACAGCGCATGTACATGCCTGATGACTATATAAACGTTATGTTAGGCTGTAGGAAAAAAAAACTCAATGTTATTAGAATGGAAAAGATTGACTTTGTAGGAACAACTAAGCTTGAAGCAAGTATCACAAACAGAAAGAAAGACATTAAAAACAACCCAGTAAATTGGCTAAAAACTCGTGAAATTGTGTTGTTGAGCAAGAACCCATTCGACATTTACATGAGCAGCACCTTCAATGGGGACGGGCAACAAGTAAGCTTACTTAAGAAACAATTAGGTCGCCCATCCTTTGGCAATCATAACTTTTGCCAAAACTTTGTGCAGCTCTGGCCAGACGGAAAACCCATCTCAATTCCAAAGCTAAACGACATCAAGAGTATTTTGCACCTAATACCTTCAGATGCTAAGAGGTTCTATCAGAATATCTCATCTAAAGAAGGAATTGAGGACGACATAGACGGATATGATGGTGCACTTGATTTTGTTGTTGAAGAAGAAAGCTAAGCATTAATTATTTAGCCTAAAATATCTTCAAAAATTATTTACGTAGCTTTTTTCACTGTTTGTATTGTGTCTTATTTTAATTTAATTTTAATTGAATTGAATAAATAAATGTCTAAACAAAGCCCAATATTATATTGTTATTGACTTATTGTTTATTCCTATATACTGTTTAGAGATTTGCAATAAGAGACTAAATGACAAAATGGCAGTTGGTTTGATTATGCATAGCTAAATCTCATAACGGAGTCAAAAGCAATAGCAGACTAAGTGCCAAAAATCAATATATCTCCTTATTTACTTAAATATTTAAATGGTTGTTACCTAGGAATTAAAATTAAGTTATTTTATAAAATGATATGAAAAAAAAAATTAAAAATATATATTATAACAATTTTTTCCTTAGAGTGTTGCTAAAAGCTCATTTACTCAAAACTATGTTGGTGGTGCTTGGTCTGTTGATGCATAACGTGGTCCATATTAATTTCAATAACTTAGGGTGGAAATACAGGGAACGCAAGAAAAGGCAATTTTTTTTGTCAAATTAAATACAACGTTGCTTCAGTCCAAACAATGAGTTAAGTTTTACTTAAATGGTGATATCAACATTTGCTGTGTGTTTTGGAATTTAACGATAATATTTTTTTTTCTCTTCATTTAAAAAGTTTCTCATCTACTGTCGCTATGCTAATGACAAATATTCAACAATTGTTGATATCCCCACGTAAAGAAAATTAAACTCAATGTTTGGACTGAAGCAATATTTTATTTAGTTTGGCCCAAACATTTTTTTTTCTATAAAAACTGGAAAAACACTGGTCTTTTCACCCTTTTCCTACATCCCCAACTCAAAGTAAAACCAATTAAAAATAACACCGGTGGAAAAAAGACAATAAATTGATATACAGGATGTAAATGAATACATGTTACAAACTTGTAGGCTCTGTAGGGGGTCCAAAGTAACCAACTTTTAATAAGGATTAGTGTCCGGAAAAGCACCATTTGTGTGTTATAGAGACTGGAACTGTTTAAAACAAAATCAAATGATAACGTGTTGCATTTGCCACGTCATGATTACGTGAGTTAACTCGACCAATGTAGAGACCACTGTAAACGTCACATGTTTTGCTAAAACACCCAAACCTCTCTTAACGTTCAGTTACAGTTGATTAAGCTAACATGGTTGTTAATGTACGGCGAATCTCGTCGTAATGGCAGGGCTGCTCGCCCACTTAATGCAAACCGTTTTCCAAATCGTCCAACTCCATCTCGTGTAGTGTTTTCCAGAGTTTTTCAACGATTGCGGGAAACAGGAACGTTCGCAGTCAACATGGTAAGCTGCGGGTCTCGGAGGAACCGCCGTAATGAAAGATTTCAAGAATAAGTACTTCATAGGGTTTAACATAACACATCCATTAGCAGCCGAACCATTGGACGTGAAGTGGTTTTTAATCATGTGAACGTCTGGCAGGTTTTGTATGAACAGCTCCACCTCAACCATCCGCAGAGAGTTCAAGTGAAAGAGTCCAGCCGATTTTCCGCGACGAGTTTACTTTTATCGCTAGTTTTTGCAACGTTGCTTGTTGCGAGTTGAATTTCCACAGTTTTTTCTGTTTACCAATGAAGCTTTCTTCACCAGGGAAAGCATTTTCAACACAAGAAACAGCCATGTTTGGGACGAAGAAAACACTTATGCCGCTCCTCCACTAGATTCCAACAGCAGTTCAGCATCAATGTGTGGGCTGGTATTATCGACGGTCGTTTAATTGGTCCGTACATTCTTCCATCCTGTCTATTTGATATTTTTGCAAGAAGTATTGTCAGAATTGTTGGAAGAAGTTTCGTTAAAAATTCGTCAACAGATGTGGCTGCAACAAGACTGTGCGTCACCACACTTTTCTCGCTGTTCGAGACATCAGCTCTAGGTCTTTGGGGACATGGATTGGTCGAGGGGACTAGTAGAATGGCCTCCACGCTCCCCGGACTTAACTCCGCTAGACTTTTTCTTGTGGGCCCACATGAGAAGCCTGGTCTACAAAATCCCTGTCGAAACTGAGAAAGATCTGCTAACACTCATTCTAGTAGCAGTATAAGAAATACAAATGAGGACTGAAAGTTTTGAAAGAGTTTACAGAACATGTTTCGCAGGCAAAGCTTGCATTGCAGTTTGTGGACGTCATTTTGAGCAATTATTGTAGCCATTTACTTTAGCATTGCTAAACCCTTTTATGTAATGTAAACCAATAAATTAGAATTATTCCCGTTACTGAACATTTTGACAGCTATAGTCTGCAACGCACAGACAGTGCGTTTCCGGACAAGAGTTCCTTATTAAAAGTTGGTCTACTTTGGACCCCCTAGATACCTTAAAAGTTTGTAGCATGTATTTATCTATCCAATATATCTATGCTCGGGTCATAGCTTGTCGTCTTCAACAGCACATGAGAAGCCCTTAATTGCGAGCAAACGATTTCTGAGCGTTGACTTCACAAAATTCTATGTGACATGACAGGGCTGTCAAAATATCATTGACCTCAAAAAATTATATCAAGGTGGAGAAAAGTTTTATTTGAAGTTCATTTTGTTCATGTCAGCGTGCCACCAAAATCGCCATAGACTTGATATCCCTGGTTCAGTCTCAAGTTTTATTTATTCAAACTGCAATCGACAGTCTGTGAATTAACGGTAAAAAAGAATATGGGAGGAGGGGGAGAACGACCCCGTTCCCCAAAGTCACTACCCCACTCATTTCCACCAATAGTTAAGAAATTAAAAGCTGGGACGCCTGTGCCTCTCCTCCTCTCCCCCATAGCTAGTTCTAAGAGTGTTGTTGGATCAGTATAGTTTCATAGAGCTATTTTACCACAGATGCATTTTTTAGCTAATGCTGAAATATGATGTGTGTGTAAAATAGTTAACTAACCAAACAATGCAATCTGAAAGTAAATAGGAAAAGAGTTGTACAAATACTGTCCGGTGAAGTGGTGCGGTGTTGTCCCACAGGAAGAAATTCAGAAGCTCGCCGGACAGATCGAGTTCATGAAGATTGTCCACATGGAGATGAACAACCGGCACCTAAAGCCAAGACCTGGGGGGTATTTCAACTTGGCGCTGACGTCTGTGCAGAGCCAACCCTTGGTGAAGCTAGCCCTGAAGGGCGGCGAGTCTCCTGGGGACAGGGGAGGGGGTGGGAATGACAAGGTCTGACTAGTGCTCAATAGTGGAGAGGTGTGGCTGTGACCGGTTGTAGCATTTTAGCGTATCAGCTCTGTCACATCACCAGAAACATGTCCATGTTGGTAGTTCTTTTGCTGGGAGGATGATATGTGCCAATGTTTCAAAGGGAAGAACACATTCTTAGGATCGGTTCACCTTTTCTGACAGTTACCGTTCATCTCAAGCATGTGTTGTCACTTTGTCGCATGACGCCAATTTAAATCAAATGACTCAACATATTTGCAAGGAGGATAAATACAAACCTCTTTTTATAGCATTATTTTTTTGGTTTTCAAAAAAGGCCAATTGCTGTGCCTGGAATATAGTCATGTTACAAATAGCACAACTTGATGCTAATTATACAGCAATAAACTTATCATAACCATCATCTGATCACCTTGTGTCAATCTGTCACTACAAAACAATGATGCTTCCCTCTATATGCTCTTGTAGTCATGATTAGTAGGCCAACCAGCATATTTGTTGTCTTGGGGTAGCTTTTAACTTTAACTTAAAAGTTTGTCTCATAGCTCAATTACAGTAGTATACTAAGCCAAATGTCCAAGGTTCAGATCCTGATGAAGGACATAATTTTAAAATATATCATATCATTGTAGAGCGTCCCGCTAATAAGGAGGTTTTCAACTATATACAATAATATGTTCCTAATGTTCAGCGCTTGTCTCGCTCTTATAGCATTTTTCGGCATGACGCGCGCAGTGAATGGCTTTGGTCGCCATTTTATGTCGGTAATTCAGTTTGTTTACAGTAGTGATGGGCACTATCGAATAATGAAAACTTAGAGTAACCATTCGTTAGTTTTCATCCAATTTTTTTTATCTGCGCCTATATATATATATATATATATATATATATATATATATATATATATATTTAGCTTGTATATTCATTTAAAGTTAAAAAGGCTATGTTACGCTCTACAGTGATTTCCGCCTTTGAGCGGGACTCTGGAACCAAACCCGCTGTTTGAGCGAGTACTACTGTATCGGAAGCCATTTGAATTAACTGTTAGTCAAAAGTATGAAAATTGTACTAGATAGTAATGAAATGATTAAATCCTATACAAAAATGTACTATTTCTTTCTTACAATTCATATTTTGTTAAAAAGATACGAGTACCGTAGTATTTTTTTTAGCACCTCGTCTTACTACCCGTTTGGATTATATGCTTGTACATACTAATTACGCTGATAATTTTAGGGATTATGAAGTTTATATTTAGGGAGTGTATCCACATTTGCCTGGAGAAGAGTGGAAAACAATTTTGGAACCATTCCCCCCCCCCCCCTCAGAACATCCAACCGAAATTGGAACCTCGATCTCCCCGTCATCGGCGATCTAGTCTACTGTGAGAGTAGCGGGTTAGACCATGCGGCCACCCAAGTGGATATAAGTATTAAAATTACTTTTGTGATGGCTAGTAAATATTTTACAAAAAAAAAAGTAGTAATTCAGAACATAGCCATCTTAATAAATTATAGTCTGAAATTAATAACCGTGTGAGTCAAGTAATCTAGCTATAAAATATGCAAATATATTATGTGTGAGTCACAGAAGATTCTCCCAGCATAAGTTTTACTTTGTAACTCAGCAATGGAACTTATTAAACCTATATAACATTTAAACCTTTACATACACATTTTTTTATTTTTGTTTGTCAGTCCATATAATATTTCTTAAACATTTGATGATTGAACATTGCTTTTATTAATAAAAGTAAATTTTAATGTTTGTGAGTTTAAAATAAAATAAAATGTAGGAATGTCAAAGAGACATAATGTTGTTTTAACTGTCTTGTAATACTGCTATGTCACCAACCTTCACAATGTAAGGCAGTGGCGTCACTAGGGGCTGTTCGGCGAGTTGGAGGGGGGGGGGGGGGGTGATACTATCAGAGTGGGTGACACCAAAATGACTGTCTATACAAATTTTGTGCGGTGATTGAGGAGCTTGTTTTGTGATATTTTGTAGATAGCTATAACCACAAACATTTTCGTAAGCTCAGTTTATATTTACTGTATCAATATACCTACAAGCTTTAAATTCTATGCTAATTACTTTTTTGAGCCTTCTAATGCAAATACGCTCCGATAAGAGCAGTCCATGATTATCCTGTCGAAAGGTTTTGTCTGCACTGTTAAAGAAAGATCGCCGTGGGTCAAGTGAAAACAAACAAGATAACACAATAAAACAAACATTAGTCAGCACAATAAAGTAACCAGTAACGAGGTCACGAATGTGCGTCCCTAAACTATAACTGGCGTGACTCGACTGTCTATTGTCTGCTAAAGATACACGCTGCGCATGCGCTACCACTAATATGGTTACACTAGACAACTGCAACTCGTCATAAAAGAATACCAACATTCCAACACTTCCCCTCGAGTTGGTTGTCAAAAGAAAGTTACTATTGCGAATCGCCCAGTCTGGCTGATTCCATGCATTGCAAGTATTTAACTTTGGACAGTCCCTTAGTTAAGAAGTCTGCAATTTGATCGTCCGTTGAGATGTGAAGCACACGAAGTTCCTTGCGTTTTAGTATATCCCTCACAAAGTGATGACGGATGTCGATGTGTTTACTCCTCGCGTGGAACATCGGATTCTCCGCCAATTTCAATGAGCTTCTGCTGTCACAGAAGATAACGATCTCGCCCAAGTCACCAAAACCCATCTCGACGAGGAGTCGCTGCAAATAGACGGCTTCCTTAACGTTCTCTGACAGAGCCATGTATTCTGCCTCTGTCGTTGACAGGGCGACAGTTCATTGTTTCTTTGATTCCCAGGATACCGGTCCACCATGTAGCATGAATATATATCCGGTGTAAGACCTCCTATCTTCTGGACAACTTCCCCAGTCTGCATCTACAAATCCTCTGACTGGTCCTGGATCTAAGCCAAAGGTTAACCCCACATTGATGGAACCCTTTAGATAGCGTAATACACGCTTGGCGGCCTTCCAGTGATCGGTACCATAGCAGTTGTTAAACTGCCCCAGATGGCTTATAGCAAATTATATGTTGGGTCTTTTAGTCGATGCCAAGTATGTAAGAGCCCCGACCAGCTCACGGTACAGAAGCCTTAGATCGTCTTCCGACTGCTCTTAATTTCTCCTCAGCTTCAACCTTGTATCCACGGAGGTGGCAACAGGTTTGCACTCGGACATGCCGAACCGTGAAAGCAGATCGCGTACGTAGCCATGCTGGTGCATTGTCACCTGTCCTTCCGTCTGGTTAAACTCTATACCCAGGCAAGATTTTGCATAGCCTAAATCCTTGACTTCGAAGTGTTTGGCCATTCTTCTTCCAAGTTCAGCAATCCTCTTCCTGTCACGGGAGGCGATTAGGTAGTCATAAACGTATGTCGCAATTAGTATAACCAATATGGAACAAACATGGGTCTGAGACTGAAGGCGTCGCACCAAGACTGCTCAAGGTTTCGTCCAGTTTAAAGTACCAGCTCCTTCCAGCTTGTCGTAAACCATAAAGCGACTTCTTCAGGAGGCAAACCTTCCCCCCCCCTTACTCAATTATTCCAGCATGACCTTTGCCTTCATCCCGGGATGACTTTGGCCCTCCGAATCAACAATATCCTGAAGGATTTCTCCTAAGTTCTTCGGTGGTTTCATATAAACCACTTCTTGTAGGTGTCCATTCAAATATGCAGTTTCCACATCAAATTGCCTAATCTTCATTCCGTATTGGGCTGCAATGGATGCCATGAGGCGAATGGGACTTATTTGAGCCACTGGAGCGAATGTCTCTGTGTAATGAACGCCGGGTTGCTGACTAAAACCTTGGGCAACCAAGTGTGCCTTTTTTCTTTCAAGTTTTCCATCCGATAGGAACTTGTTCCTTAGAACAATTCAGCTTCAGACAATTTTGTGACCTCTAGGACGATCAACTAGTATCCAAGTCCCGTTCCTCATGATGGATTTCCTCTCGGTGCCAATGGCTTGGCGTCATTCATCCGCATCGGGACCAAACATAGCTTCCTTCATAGGTATTTCCGAGAGAAATGCATGCTCAGCTTCCTCGGCGTTTTCGGCCAGATTTGAAATGACTAGGTACTGCTTCTTCGGTCTTCCCTTCGAACCCGACCTGACCTTCCTCGGCCGGCCATGGCCCCTTATTTTGTGATAAATTTCCTGACGCACATCTATGTTAGGTGCAGTGTTATCGGGGGTGGAAGATATGTCCCCATCTTCCCCTGATCCATCAGGTGATGGTGCATACGCTTCAACGGTGTTGTCGAAGCCGAAGAATACCTCGTCTTCGCCGTCCTCATAGCGTGTGATTGGTTTATCATCTTCAACGTGGCACGTTGGAGGCAAATCAATGTCCACAAATCGCCGAGCTTGTGTAGAGTCTTTGCCCTTCATGTCTATATCCTGGTCCATTTGGGGCTGGCTATTAAACGAGACTTGACATCCTCCATAAATTTGACGTCACGGCTTATCACCACTCTACACTTCTTGGGTGACCACACACGGTACGCCTTGGACTCATCCGCATAGCCAAGGAGGATCACTTCCTGTCCACGAGAGTCAAACTTTCCTCTGCTGGGTTCTCTGTCCAGATAGAGCACTTCACTCCCAAATACCCTGAAGGAAGACACGTCCGGCACTCCACCGGTCCATTTCTCGTATGGCATTCGACCATCCAAGCTCTTTGTTGGTAGGCGATTTCGGAGGTAACCACCTCAGCCCAAAAGGAATTGGGCAATTTTACTTCCATCAGAAGGCACCTAGCGACGTCAAGAAGAGAGCGATTCTTTCTTTCCGCCGTGCCGTTTTGCTCTGGGTTGTACGTGACAATCAGCCTCCTAGTGATCCCTCGCCTTTTCAAGTAATCATCAAACTCTTTGTTAATGTATTCTCCACCATTGTCGGACTGCAAGCACTTTACAGTTTTGCCCTTCTGATTTTCAACAAGGGTTATGTACTCAATGGTAGCTTTGAGTACTTCAGCCTTTGACCTTAAGTATCGAATCTCGCACCATCTGGTGCTGTCGTCGATAAATTCGACAAAATACCTCGCTCCTCCCATGGACGTTGTTCTCATGGGTCCACATACATCTGAGTGTATCACGTCCAAGACGTCTTTGTGACGGTTTGATTTGCTGGGAAACGAGGCCCTTGTCATTTTTCCCCGTACACAAATGTCACAGTTCAACTTACTTGCTGAATCCGCTAGCACAACTCCTTCACGACACCTTTACGAACGGCGTCCACAATGTATTTTGCATTAGTGTGACCTAGGCGTCTGTGTAACAAATCAAACGGAACTTTAATTTCCTTCGAAACTGAAGTCACAGAGCACGCGTCCTGTTTGAATTCACGCACATAGTACAGATCTTCGACTCTGACAGCACTTAGTACAGCATTACCGTTCGAGTCTTGTATAACGGCACAGTTTTTTTGAAAACAAACATTAAATCCACGATCCGTTATCTTGCTGACAGACAACAGGTTCGTTCTCAAGTCGGGTACATACATTGCATTTTCTAGCATTACGTTCCTCTTGTCGCCAAATACGTTCGCCACAAACTATGCTTTGCCTACGCCTGCCGTGTTTGCTGTCGCGCTGTTTACAAGGTTTAGCGCACCGTGCCTGGTGTCTTACATTTCGCGAAAAAGTTCTGTCTCGTCGCACAAATGCGTTGTCGCGCCACTGTCCAGACACCACTTCCTGTTTTTATCGTTCGACTTGCATGCCGAAACGTTTAAGCATACGTTATCCGCACATTTCGCACTTTCCTTCTTGTCCTTGTTTCGACACTCGTTCGCCTTATGCCCAGGCTTTCGGCACTTAAAATATCGTATTACGTGCGCGCCTCTCTGTTTCTCGCAGTCACTTTTGTACACTTCGGGTTTGTCCTTCCGATCGCGCCAGCCGCCATTTTTCTTTACGAACATGGCACCCGACGACGCATTACGAGCATCACTTTCTTCTATGATTTTAATGCGAAGCGCGTCCGGGGTTGGCAATTCATCACGCGATTCAATGGCGCACCTAAAGTTCTCAAAACTAGCGGGTAAGCTGTAGAGTAATAAAATAGTCAACCAGTCTGGGTTGATCGCGACTTCCATGTCGTTCAACTTGTCTACAAAGTCGAAAAAACTGTTTAGATGCGCACGCACATCACTTATGTACGCCATTTTATGTAGCGTTAACCTCTTCAAAAGGGTTGCCTTTCTTGCAGGGCCTTTGGATTGATATATCTCTTCCAATTTCCACCACATTTCACGCGATGTCTCACAATTTTTCACTTGCTCGAGTTCACTCGAGGATATAGACAAAATTATGTCCGATCGCGCCTTCATATCATTGCGCAGCCATTCTCGCACGTTGGCTTCGTTGGCACGATCGTTCGTCAATTCAGGTTTTAACGTGCCACCGTTTACGAACCCCCATAAATCGGCTTTAATTAACACGGCCTGCATTTGCAGTTTCCAGGTGACATAATTTTCTTTGCCTAGAAGTTCAACCCTAGATACATTCGCGGTGTTCATGGCGATGATCTCGGAACTCTCACGTGCCCGTTTATCTTTTATGTTAAACTTGTTCTTTTACACGACGCTCACTTCCGAGCCTGAGCTTATAACCTGTTAGAGAAAGATCGCCGTGGGTCAAGTGAAAACAAACAAGATAACACAATAAAACAAACATTAGTCAGCACAATAAAGTAACAAGTAACGAGGTCACGAATGTGCGTCCCTAAACTATAGCGGGCGTGACTCGACTGTCTATTGTCTGCTAAAGATACACGCTGCGCATGCGCTACCACTAATATGGCTACGCTAAACAACTGCAACTCGTCATAAAAGAATACCAACATTCCAACATGCACGTGGTGTCTACTTTGTTGCTACTGGTGTTTTTATAGTCACAGATTTTGTCAAATTTTCTGGTATGTAGCTACAATGTTGTGGTAGTTAGTATTTGTGAACCTATCAATAAACTTTTTGAGAGTTAGAAGCTTTTCAAAGCTGAAACTTATAAATACCTATTTGCGCTCTACCAGGGGACAGTCAAGAATTTACGAGCTCATCATGTGAAAGTGGGTTGGATAAAGACATTGATTTTGTTGAAGTGATGCCTAGGTTCGCAGCTCTGAAGGCCAGGAAGGGAGAGTTCTGATTTAGTTTAGATGTTCATTATATTCTTGTTTATTTGTCCCTATTTATTTTTTTGTATTATTTCACTAAGAGTATATTTTCATAAACATTATTTGGGTGGTTATTTATTATGAAATCCAAACCATTAACGTATTTCATGTAACAATACAGTTTTATGTTTAAATGAACATAGCTTTAATGTAGTTCTTAAACGTTTTTAATTTGAATTATTTTATTTTATTACAGAGTTTTCGCTCTAACCACACATAACTATGTAACTGTAAATAGGGTGACCTGGCGGTGGGTAGGGTGTCAGACTTCTGTGCTGCGGGTCCGGGGTTCAATCCTTGGTCCCGGCAAAGATTTATCTGATTGCCAAACCCTTCCTTCACCTCTGACAAGATGTGTATTAATCATAAATTGTGAATGTGTGGAATGCCAAGTCTCCACCGTGGTTTGGATCCCATGTCCTCTATTTCACCTCACAATTACCCTACCATTACACATTAGCGTAAGTGCGTATAACCCGAACAGGTAGTAAGACACGGTGTTAATAATAATAATAATATTAACTGTAAATACATTTAGGCTATGCATATGATATTGTAATTTAAAGGTATAATTTTAATTTTGCAAGTGGTTTATGCCACTACTGTTGTCATTACATTGAGTGATGTATGGGAACTACAATTATGAGTAATATTGTTACAAGAAATATTACTAAGTATTCTTGGTCTGGTACGAGACAAGTTCCATGGGGATGACACCAATCCTAGTGCCACCACTGCCTAAGTTTCACATTTTATATATTTAGTTGTATTTATTTTCCTTTCATGATAAAAATTTAATTGAAAATGATATTTTTTATAAATCACACTTTAAGACAGCCAAAGTAAATTTTTCTTCCATTTTATTTAGAAACCAAACTTGATAGATTAAAACCAAAACTTTGGCTTGTGTGAGCTATGAAGCATTTTCATGTATATTTCTTTTATATATTTTGAAATATTTACCATAGATATATGTATTTTATACGATTTTTGTCTTTATTATATAATACATTCAACCCAAAAGTAACTTTTTAAAGACATATTTATAGTTTTTATATTGATTATCACATTATTAATATGTTCTTGTTTACCAAAATATTGACAGCGTGCATGATCCTATTAGCAAGAAAAATATAAACAAAAGCAGACTTTGTGAGGAAATTTACTCTTTGGTATAGATATTTTTATTAATTCACAAATTATATCACACACAACACTTGGCAATAGAATATTGGGTTACACTGCTGTAACATTTATTATATAAAGTGGTATATAATAAGTACTGAAAAAAAACTTCTTATAATTATATTTTTATATTTAAATAAAATTGTAAAAATAAATTTTAGTACAAGTACATTTCCATAATGTAATTAATATTTTAAATAATTAGCTATAAGGATTAATTTAAATAAAACAATATTAATTTTATTTTACATTATTCCCAAACATTTAAAAACCTTCTAAACATATCACACATTTCAAATACAATATCAATTATTTACTTAAAAACTAACTTCATTCATTTTAACTATAACTTCAAAATTAGCATCACACATTTGAATCAATAACTTCACATTTCAACTATACCATCAAAATTAACTTTAACTTTTGTTTCTAAATGTTTGAATAAGTTTATGCCATTTTATTTTACTCGCATGGCTAAAAGGTGTTTAGTAATAATGTATGATGGTTCCACACAATAATAACATATTTTTAGAGTAATTTTAAATAGTCTTGTTCTAATATTGTTTAAATAAATATGTACTACTTTTTATACCTACCTGATTCTTGCAAACATGAATACTATTCCCAAACTGATAGTGTGGCAGCACTGAAATGGTCAACCCAACCTTCTTTCTCTGTATCAATCTCATAATCATAACTCTCCACTATTGGTTATCTCGACTTGTAACTTAAAGCTCTAAATTATAAGTTGTTTCATGGGTATAGCTGTTGATAAAGTTATAGTATTGAAATCTATTCAGCTAGTTCATGTATAGCTATATTTATCATTAATTTATTTCAATGTCATAATTTGTATAGTTAATGTAACCCTCAATGAACTCTTATATAATATAAATTATGGTTACAGATGTATCCTTGGTTGAAACTATGCCGGAACTATCTACTAACTTGTTTGTATTTTTACATATGTTCAGTCACATATATAGCTTTACATCAAGTTACATTCCACACAGGTTGATATATGTGAGAACCAGCATGCTTCGCTACGGCAAGAGAAGGCAGCCACATGTCAAATACAAAATAGGATTATTTGTATTACGCAAGTCAATAATAAACATGCATATAAAAATACATAGTTGTATTCAGTATATGAATGAGACAATAAATAGTAATACATTAGAACAATCTCATCCTCTCAAATATTTAGTTTAGTGATTTTATTAAAAAGAATATTGTAAATAAACCACTAGACTGTGACTCGTACACAATAAAAATGTGAGTGGTGACTATTTGCAGACAAGCTTAAGGGTAGGAATGTGAGTGGTGACTATTTGCAGACAAGCTTAAGGGTAGGAATGTGAGTGGTGACTATTTGCAGACAAGCTTAAGGGTAGGAATGTGAGTGGTGACTATTTGCAGACAAGCTTAAGGGTGATCGCTTATTTTTCCTCAAACAAAATTTGAATTTTCTTTAAATACAGTTGAACAGTTGCACACCATATGGCGATCACATTGGAGTTGGGTCAAAACAACATCATAATTTAAATAATCCATGTTATTTTGTTTATAATTCCACTAATTTGTGCAATTTCTTTGATGATACAGACATAAACAAAATGTAAGCTTTGAGAGCTATAGTGTTGAGTAGACTAACTTTGTTTTCAAATCACTTTTCTCTGGATATTACATCGGATCAAATTATTATTGATATGGTGTTTGAAGGTGCTTACAATTTTGGATGAGGGGAAACAAGCCCTCTTAGGGTTTTATCTTTAATCTTCTCACAAATATCTTAATCTTGACGCCATCTTCACCAACTGGTGGAAAGTTGTCTAGTAGGTAGTTGAAACAGGTCTATTTAAAAAAAATTGTATTTGATTAATTTGATGGGGAAATAAATAATATAATGCCTGTTAAATTTAAGTTTAAAAATTAACCTTTTTTTATATAAAGTATGCATACAACAATTAGTTAAAGAACTTACCACTATGTTGTTATGCTTTATCACCAGCTAACTCAATAGATGTTGGATTTTAAATTCACTCTCACTATCATATATTAGGTATAAAAATGTTAATGTTTCTTAGATGGTCAATAAGTATTTATCAAGTTTAATAATTTAACTGTCCCTGATTTGTGTGCTCCTAAGAAATCCTAATACATTTTTCAACACAATTAATGTACAATAAAAGAAAAAAAAAAAGGAAATTAGGACTGAAAAAAACTCTATGAGCATCAGAACGGATAACTAATGGTTTCTACTCTAGAGGTTTTAAGACAAGCAGTCATTGGGGTATTTTAAAGGTCCCACTCTTGACAATACACAGACACACACTCTTCGTTGTTCAAAATGTCTAAACAACCAATCAATAATGTTTATTTAGTATAGGTATAGTAAAGTTGAGTCAAATGGTCCAATGACACTCACAAAATTCAACAAAACATGAGAGGCTTAAGGGAACTGAACCAGTAGTTGATACATTAAGAGATTTTTTAAAAGAAAATTGTAGTAATTATGTTGTTAATTAATATGAAATCAAAATGGTACTACCATTAAATTCAAATCTTCTTCTTTAATTTCCCATTATCAAATTAGATTGTTCTTAATTAATCGCAAAAAATAATATTATACTAACCTCTACAATGCTCCAGTAGTTAATGTTCAGTCTCTGAACTGTATATATTTAATATTGTAAAATAGCCTTTATGTAATAGTTTGTTTAACCTAGTTCATTTTTATTTAGTTCCCTATTTTTATTGGTTTGTATGTGTTAGTGGTTCTTTGTTCTGTGGTTCCCGCCGTTTTTGAGTTTTTCTCTCCTTTTTTTGAGAGTGGAAAGAAGGGGAAAGTAGGTCGTTGGTTAGTTTTGTTAGTGAGTTAAGCGTGGGACTGTGTACGTGTTGGGTGTCTGCTATGACGACTACATCTTTTGTTTTGTAAATTATTGTTTATGTGTGAGTCTGTGCTTCGGGCCCTAAAGGGGCCTCTTTGGTCCAAAACTACAGCCAATATTCGAGGATTGACGAGCAATTAACGACCTTGTTACCTATTCCTTCCCATGCCAACCCACAAGGTAAACCTCCATTTTCGCGGAACTTTATTTAGAAGAGGTAAGCATTTATCACATTGTTATATACAGTCCAATTTTTATCGGTTTTGTTGTTGTTGTTGTTTTGATGCTAATAGTTTGTCGACTGGAAAGAACAGTTAACATGCTTATTTTTTTGGCCACACTCATATTTGACACTTGGAGGTTCAAGTACTGGACATCAGTAAAATGGACCTAATAAATAAATTGTTTTTAATCAGCTTAGTAAGTTTTTAAAAGTGTTTTAAGAAATGTGTGAAAGAGACATGTTTAACACTATAACCCTGTGTTACTATTATACCCAATTTGTCTGCACAAGGCTATGGGAAATAATGGAGAAACATGAAAATTGATATTTTTTATGATAAAATTATAACATGATAGTAACAATAAATGATCCAAAAATAAGTGATACTCTTACTAAAATTATAGGTTTACTGATAAAATATTAATGCTATATTAATATGCTAGTCCAAGATTTAAAAAAAATTGAAATAAGGTTTAATAATATTTATTATTATACATTTTAAATAACATCATAAACTATCCAGCTAAAATTAACACTTTCATACTTATGTTCATCACCTGAACAAGTTAAAGCTGAAGGTGTCAATTTTTTAATTATCTATGTTTTGTTAATTACACTTATGTCGAATTAATCCATTTTAAATACCGTTTTAGTATAAATGCAACAGTTCAAGGACATAACTCCTAATTAATCTGACTCTGATACTTCTTGAACTAAACAAGTATATTTGTAATACTTTATCTTCCCTGGCAAATTCACTAAAATGGAGTCTCCTACAAAAGCTAATGTGGAAGCCGCCATTGATTTGGTTACACATTGTAAAGAAGGGTGTAATTCCCAGTCGCAATCAGATTCACTTGCACATAATGTCGATAACATCTGTTAAGTTTCCAGATTATACCCACTAGGATTCATTGGAAGTTGAATTGTACACAATTTTCTTAGGCTTACCTTTGATTTTACGTTTCTCTGCCCTCACTTGTTGTTTAGCCAATTTTTCATTTGCTTTAGCATTTTTTTTAAATGTTGTTCTTCAGCTCTTCTTTTCTTTTTTAATACTGCCTCCTTTTAAGATATAACTGCCATTGCTGAGATTATGCTACACTTGGTATTTTATCTTTTTTTGAAATTCATTTGATTTTTCTTGGGCCAATAGAAAGCCCTTTAGAAGGGGGTGGGAATAATGGCTTTATTGTCCTGAATTTTTTCAGTTGATATGATAGGTCTACTTGAAATTTGTAGTTTTTGTTGTTGTTGTTGTTGTAGTTAATTCCACTAATGTTGTTTCATTTTGTTTATTTACTATACCTTGTGTTGATGTCTCAGGCTTAGAATACTGATAAGTAGTTTCAAGTGGAATATCATTTGTAACCAACTCATTATTTGTATTAATTGTAGTAGGATTAGTGATAGTTTGTGCTTCCAGTTCAGTTCCAATGTTATTATTTATTAGTTTGTCACATTTAATCTTTACTGTTTTCCACAGGCAGAGCAATTATTGGTCATAGAGTTCAACAGTCCATTCATTATAGAATTTTTAAACAATTTTTCTTTTTCTAAGAACTTTATACTATTTTCCATTTATTTTAATATTGCATTGATCGTCCTGGAGTCTTCTTGTTTTTTGCTATCGTATCCTCAAATTTAAAAAAAAATCGACAGCATTTTGATTCCATGGTACCAATCCACATTTTCCAGTTAGAACTTTCTCAGCTAGTAACTGAACTCTTCTTTGTGATTTTCCAAATGTTTCACAAAAGGTATTTTTACATTTCTTTACTTCAGAGATGTTATTCAAAACACGCAAGTATTTGAACGAGTGTTCTCCTGCTGTGAGAGGGTTTCTAGTAGCTGCCATTCTTTCTCCTCTTGATTAAGGTGGGGTGAATGGGACCTCTAAGACGTTATTGTTGGTAGTTATATGATTTAAAATCCCAAAACTGGCGGGCATTTTCACATGACACTGCAAGGTTAGGTAATGGCATGACAACTGACACTTGCAAGTCACCTGCAAAATAAAGACCAGAAGTAAAAAATGAGATTAACTAATGACAACGTTTATACTTCAATAAACATTATTTTCACTTAAAAAATTTCACTTCAGTCTTAGACATAATATTGATCCAGTAATTGATATGGTGTCAACTACTGGTTAGAATCATTTTAATAACTGCATTGTCCCTGTCTTAGACAAAACATTGATCCAGTAATTGACATCCTTTACAAAATGGCTTCCAAAATAAGAATATTTAGAAAAAATTATACCAAATTGTTCAGTGTTCTTTGCTGATAAAGATTGTGAGGTTAATTTACTTAAGACAGTTTATTATGACTAAACAATACACTAGAATTAAACCTCTGTCTTAGCTCTTTCTTTAACAAACTAATAAGAATCTATTTGTAACCAAACATCTACTAACAAGAACCGCTGCCATCTAGAAAGTTCTAACTAGTTCACTAAACAAAGTAGTGTATTCCATAACGAAACAAGGAAATTAATGTTACAAATAATAACTTTTTGAACTCGCTCTAACACTTACTATTCAAATTTTAATTTTAAAGTGTCAACTACTTGTACTTGTACTACTTGATATGTTCACAGGAATATAGTAAAACGAACAGCTACGCATATTATAAATACTCTAATGTGGTTGGGACGAGGAAATAACATTTTAGAAGTAGTCTGCCCACATTTGTGTAGAAGGTGCCCACATTTGTGTAGAAGGAGAAAACACCCTCAGTAGATCCAACTGGGATTCAAACCTCAACCTCCCTGTCATCAGCAAGCCAGTCTAACACGAGAGTGATGCCTTAGACTATTCAGCCACTGATGCAGGTAACATATGGGTTACTTTAACGAATAGTACAGAAGGTAGCGTAATCTCAGTGTTGCCAACAGTCATACAAAATATTAATATCTTACAGCCCTAAGGTGAGCCTCATGTTCATGTTTAGTTTAATGTACATGCCAAATAATACAGTTTATAAATCCACTTCGGTGGTCGCATGGTTTAAGGCGCTACTCTCGCAGTTTATGCTGATTATGGGTACAAGATTGAGGTTCATTTCTCTTTCAAGTGTGCTGAGGGTGGTTTTTACGAAATGTTTTATTTCACTCTCCCTTCACGCAAATACAGGCACACTTCCTCTAAATTTAACCTTCCTAATTTCTAGAAACAGTAGTGTAATTATTATAAAGCATATAACCGGAATGGTTAGTAATACATGGTGCTAGAAAAAATACTGTTTATAAAGTGGTTTTAAAGAGATGGCCCAGATGACTTTATAAAATTAGATAAAAGCTCTTTACTTAGGCACTTATAACACATTAAATTAATTGCTTGGAAATCAAAATGACAATAGCACATTTTTGGTTGTATTTTCTTCCCTTCAATAGATAAAATCAGATATATTTATTGAAAAATCCAATTGACATCACTGAATGAATCAATTATTTGCTCTTCGACTGATAGTTCAAAATTATCAGGTGTGTCCATCTTTATTTATCTTGAAATATTTTACGAGTTAAACTTTCGATCACAATGCACACATAGAAAAATAGTAATAAATTTATAATATATTTTATCATCCAAGGGTTTTGAGTAATATTTACAAAGAAGATAAATACATTTGTTTATCGTTAGATACCCATTGAAAGCTCCCCATAAACACTTTTAGGTTGTCTTGACAATAATGAATATCAGGTCCATCTATGAGTGAAGTGATAGTCTAATAGGCTGTGTTAAAATAAGTTGATTCCCAATGACAATAGGATATATTTATAGTCAGTACACCAAACCTAACATAACCGGGACATGATAGGAAAATAATCTTAAAAGGAATTCCATAAATGCTAATCCAATATAGTACTGAATTAATGGGTAGTAAGAAGAAGTGCTATATATATATATATATATTTTTTTTTTTTTTTCCCTGCGAGAATGTACGAAAACGGTTAGGATTACAAAGGAATCTGTGAGAATGTAACCCGTGAGAAACATGTTTTGTAGAATATTCTCTTCTTTATTTTTTATAGCAACTGACACTTTGAGAGGATGAGCAGTTTATGAGATAATTGCAAAAAGCAATTTTAGGGTGCTATTTTTCCTAGATGGCGGACATAAGAGAACTTTATAAGAGTGGTACGTTAGGGTAGGTTGGAGCTCTGTTTAGTGACCTGGGCAGCCACCTGGTTAAGCCCGGCCCTAAGGAATGTTACAGACTTACATTCTTCAAGTAGTATATGTGTGTGTACATATTAAAACAAAATTTGACCTCCCCCCTGCCTCTCTTAAACTTCAATTAGGTTACCAACATATGTGTACATATTAAAACTTTTAAATAATATAGTGTTACAAACAGTAAATATAGACCTGCACATGTTGAAATTTAACACAAATGTCTGGCTTAGACAAACTTTGAAAAGTTTATTTTGCAAATAAATAATAAATGTAGGTGTATATAGGTTTTATGAAATGGAAATATCAATGTAATTGGTTTTGTGACAAATTACCTTTAGTGATATTTTCTTTTGTAACTTTCTGCTACAGAGATTAGCTTAGCTAACTTGGTCTTAAAAAACACACATTTATTACAATTATTTTCTCACCATTTGTAACAAGTTTACTATGACAAATTAAGAGGGTCATAACATATTTATTTTTGTACTGTTTATGTAAGTCATAAATTAAATATTTATTTTTATTTAAGCAATAATATAATATAAAAATGTTTTATTTAGTGTATTATACAAGTTGTATACAATTTGAGAATAATGAAACAAATTAAATGATTCAAACATATGTGCTTGTTATAAGTTATTTATATACCTTGAAACAAAACAACATTAGGGGGAGGTGGGGCAAGACGAGGTAGTTAAGACTTTTTTTTAATAAATGAAAAAGTATAAAGTTTACTGTACAGCCAAACACAACTAGTTAAAGAATGTATATAAAAATGGTGAATGTACACTAAAATTCCTTCAGTAATCAATATTTTGAAACCTTACCAACTACCCCATCATGCCCCAAGGCTGGGGTAAGAGTACAACACAGGGCAAGATGAGATGTATTTAAATGAAACTGTTGGTTGAAATAACTGCATCATAATAGGGGAAGGTGTTGTACCTTGGAACTCTTGTACCTTGAAACACCAGCCATTTTTAATACATGCAGTGCCATCTGGATATTATTCTCATCACTATGTTATTCTACTTCCTTTAGCAGTTGTTCAGTTTGCAAATGGCGACTCTCTGGTAATTGGTATTATACAGTTTGTGTTTATTTTTTGTGGTATGAAAAGTAAATTTTTACAACACATGTTTTCATCTCATTAAACATACAGTGTAAATGCTCTACAGTTAACTTCCAGTCATCCTACAAGAGTAAGTATATTAGTATTTAATGCAATGGTATTCATTTGGTGCAAATACAATCTAAACACAAAAATTAGGTTATGAATACAGCAGGCATTGTTCTTGTACCTCGGAACATAGTTTAATCATGTGTTCCAAGGTACAAGAACATGCTAATTGTGTATTTTTACAAAGTAATAATGCATTATAGATGTCATTATGTTTTATCTCATATTTTACAGGTCATTAAACATGCCTAGAAGCAAAGAAGGAAAAAAGCGGGACAAAATTGTCCCAAGCAATATTGAAAGTGCCGTTACTGCGGTGACAAGTGGGGAAATGTCTATGCGCCAAGCTTGTAGTGTTTTTTTTTGGTAAAATTGGGGACACTACATCGCCATGTTCAGGCTCATAAAATAACAGAAAACACTATATATGAATATAAGTCAACAAATGCCGTAAAACAAGTTTTCAGTGCCAAAATGGAGCAAGATTTACTTAATTTATTCGACAAGCAGCCTTACTGCATTATGGATGAACATAATGGATGTGCGGAGACTTGCATTCCAGTATGCAAAAGCCAACAATTTAAAATATCCTCGTCAATGGGACATAAACAAATTAGCAGGAGGTGAATGGATGAGACGTTATATAAAAAAGCATGGGAATAACATTTCTCTTCGGAAGCCAGAAGCGACTTCTCTAGCTCGGTCAACCAGTTTTAATAAATTTAATGTACAACAATTTTTCAGTAATGTTGTATCAGCGATTGAAAAGTATGGTCCGTTTTCTCCACATAGAATATACAATATAGATGAAACAGGCTTATCAACTGTTCATGTGCCACCAAAAATATTGGCGCCAAAAGGCATAAAGCAATTATGAAGCATGACATCTGGGGAAAGGGGACAAAATGTGACAATGCTTGCCGCTATTAACGGTGTGGGAAATCACCTCCCACCAATGTTTGTGTTCCCAAGAGTTCATTTTAAGGATTTTATGCTAAATGGAGCACCAGTTGGTAGCAAAGGAGGTGCCAACCCTTCAGGATGGTCTAATGAACGTCTATTTTTTTAGAGTTCCTAGATCATGTCGTTAAGCATTCAAAACCCACTAAAGAAGAACCAATTATTATGTTTCTTGATAATCATGAGAGCCACGTGAATTTCCCTGTGATTGAGAAGGCCCGTGATAATGGCATCATTATGGTAACATTTCCTCCACACACTTCTCATAAGCTACAGCCCCTGGACAGAACAGTTTTTGGTTCTTTCAAGTTGCACTATAACAGAGCTGTGAACGATTGGATGTCTTCCAACCCAGGAAAACCTTTGTCGATCTATGAAGTCGCTCAGATAGTGGGCAGAGCATTTCCTCTTGCCTTTACAAGCAGTAACATTTTGAGTGGTTTTGCTGTAACTGGCATTTCCCCTCTGAATCAGGACATTTTTACAGACGACGAATTTCTCTCGTCATATGTGTCGGACCGGCCAGAACCAACAACTGCTGATAAAGAACCAACTTCAGAAGCTCCTGCACCTGTGCAGTCTCTTGACCAGCCTTCACCTTCAAAAAGGGGCAACAATGAAATGTCATTTTCCCCGGAGATGATCAGGCCCTTTCCTAAGGCTGAGCCAAGAAAGCCAGCAGCTAAAGGAAGGAAAAGGGGAAAGTCAAGAATACTTACTAACACCCCAAACAAAGAGGAAATAGCAGCACTTAAGACTAGACCTAAGTCAAATTCTCAACAAAATAAAAAAAAGTCATGCCAAGCGAAAATTAATTGAACTGGATAGTGAAGATGAGGATGATCCTATGCCTTGCCAAGATTCTTCTGACGAGGACATCAATTTGCAGGAGCTTTATGAGAACGAGATGGCAGAAGAAATAATTGAAGAAAATATGTCTTTGGCAACAGGGAAGAAGACATTCAGAGATGTTCTTTCCTTGGAAAACGTTGTTCGTGAAGTGGGTCAGTTTGTTGTATTCACCTATGAAAATTATTATTATTATTATTGTTGTTTAACGGCCCATCGACACATCTAGGTCATTAGGGCCTTGAAATATATTAAAAACATAATAAAATCCACATAGGGGAAAGAGATATAACATTCACCATCTGAGACACTCCATAGGAGTGCTCAAATGGCCTCTTGGTATAAGTTAAGTGATACACCTGCTAAAAAAAAAAACCACATGTGTATCACTCCAATAAAAAGACAAAACGAACATATAAAAATATAAACACGTTAAAAAGACAAAACATGTTAAAATGATAATACGTTAAAAAGACAAAACAACTTGTTAAATTGTAATAAAACTGTTAAAAGGATCTCAATATGAGATAATATCCAAAAGAGCCACTTTATAAAAGTGACTCAAATGGCATTAAAAAGATCCGCCTGGCGTATAAAACGGAGTAAACAAATAACTCCATCCGCACTATCGCGTAATAAAAAACGTAAGTCACCTTTAAATCAAGAGCCAGACGGATAGGGGCTAGTTTGCGACACTCCACCAAAATGTGATGCAAACTAAGGGGAGTATCACAAAACTCACACACTGGAGGTGGATCCCCACTTAGTAAAAAACTATGGGTCAATGAAGTATGCCCGACGCGGAGTCTCGTCACGATGACCTCCTCTCTTCTAGACTTTCGTATAGAAGAGGCCATCGCGACACACCGTCCCTGATGGACCGCAGCTTGTTCTGAGCAGGGTCGAGACCCACTGCTCGTGCCAGGTGCGTAAGACTCCACGCCGAACATAACCCTTTAGATCTAAAAACATGACACCCAGACTCGCCTCCGGAGGCAGGCGTGCTGCCTCCTTGGCTGCCTGGTCCGCCAGTTCATTGCCTGGAAGACCAGCATGACCAGGGATCCAGCAAAAGGCGAGCCGGGTGCTTAATGAATCAATTTTAAAAATTTGCTCATGTATCATCTGCACGAGGGGATTCCAGGAGTAGAGAGTGGACAATGCCAACAGAGCACTCATGGAATCCGTGCAGATGAGGACAGAAAAGTGACTACTTCGGTAAACAAAACACAAAGATTTAAAAATGGCATTTAATTCAGCTGTAAAAACACTGGTTTCATTAGGTAAACCAAATTTAAAATTGGATCCTTCCACAACAAAAGCACATCCCACGGAGACTCCAGATTTAGAGCCATCAGTGTAGATGCGCTCAAATCCGTGAAAGCGAGTGGAGAGGAGCTCATTAAAAGTCCTCTCATATACAAAGTTTGGGGTGGTCGCTTTAGGGAACTTGGCAAGATCAAAATGGCATTTCGGAGGGCGTATTTTCCAGGAGAAACTCGACCTGTGTGATGTGGGGATAGCCTTTGGCAGACTATCCCACACGTGTCGAAAACAGATAGCATCCGGATCCCAACCGCCTTGTACTACGCCATTTAGTTTCATACAAGACACGGTTTAGGGGATGAAATACAGGGCCGGTAAGCAACATTATTTGGCATTCAATGCAGTTTCGACACGTAAGATGCAGAGGTAAGACCGCCGGTAGAAAGAGGGGGCTCACCGGCGTCAGCACAGATGCTGACTACTGGACTGTTACGAAAAGCACCAGTAGCCATCGAATGCCAGCATGGTGGACGCTATCGAGCATCTTTAACGCCGAGGGTCTAGCGGAACCATATACAAAACTGCCGTAAATCAAGTTTTGATCTCACCAAGGCTCATTAGAGACGCAAACAAGGTTTCCCTATCCGCACCCCAGGACCGACCGCTAACCACTTTGAGCAGGTTTAGTGCTTTTATAGACCTCGCTTTCAAGTCTTTGATGTGGGGGATCCAAGTTAGTTTAAAAAACGAATAAAGTCCCAGGAACCTTACGGTCTCGGAGACAGGTAAAACAACGTTGTTCATTAAAATATTGGGGTCGGCTGTATTCCCACGTAATCTAGGAAGTGGACGACAGTCGTCTTGGCCGCAGAGAAACGAAAGCCATTACGAGATGCCCACAACCAAGATTGTTTACAGCGAGTTGTATCTGTCGTTCAGGCCTGTGGATGACTTGATGAACTGCAATAAAATTTGCGTAGTCCCATCCACAAAAAGACATGAACGGGACAGGTACGTGCACGTTGTCCACGATGCTATTTATGCGATAGCGAATAACGTAGTGCTTAAAATACTACCCTGAGGCACCCCATTTTCTTGAATAAATCATCGGATAAGGTGTTGTTTAACCTTACCGGAAGTGCTATCTAGACATAAAATTAAGATATAAAAATGAGGAGGGTCCCCCGGAACCCCCAAGATTAAACAGGGTTTTTAAATGCCGTTACCGCCAAATGGTGTCGTAAGCCTTCTCCAAATCCAATAAGACAGCCAAAAGGGTGTTGTTTAATGGAGGAAAGCGTCACGAGCTGCTGTCTCAAGCGAACAAGGTGATCCACCGTGGATCGGTTACGGCGAAAGCCACATTGCATATTGGATAGTAGATTGCGGGATTCTAGATACCATATAAATCTTTTATGATCATTTTCTCTAATATTTTGCATACACAACTAGTTAAGGCTATCGGTCTATAAACTAGTTGGTCTAATTTATCCTTGCCACTTTTATATTGGGAGTAACGGTTGTTGCCTCCCAGGGGGTGTGGGAGATTGACGAGATTCCCATAACACAATTGTAGAGGTCTAAGAGGAAGGCCGCCAGGGAGGGGACAGTTGGCGCACATTTCGTATACTGGAGTATCTAGGGCCAGAAGTTGTATTGCCCGCCTGGACAGGGCTAGATAGTTCCTCTTAGTTAAGGGAGTGAATAATCCTACCACGACTTGGCCAAATCATGTAGGGCTCGATGCACTGTGCGTTATGCACACGAACTAGTTTAAGTTAGCTCGCAGTGCTAGAAATAGCGGCGAACATCGATTCCCAATACATTGCGGTCCTCCATAGGGGGAGACAGTGAACCGTTAGACTATGATGGGGTATATATAAATGGTATTTTGCTACTGTACTTTACGAATGTGATCCCAACCTTGGTGTGGGGTGGACAATATGAAGGTAAAAACTGTCTCCATGCTATCTTTGTCTATCTCGTAATACGGCGAGCTCTAGCACTAGATCCGGAATGCTCGATTCTCGTAAGTAGGACCGTCGATTAAAGATAGCAGGGCTCTTGACGTTAGAAATAGCAGCGGCACTCCTCGTTCACCAGGGAACAGGACGTGCGCGGTTTGGCGAGGATTAGGGATGGATGCCGCCGCGTTATGACCGTCGAAGTAATTGCAGCCTTAACATCGAGTCGGGGAGTGGAGTTCCGTTGAATAAGGCGATGCTCGCGGATTTTATAGTTGCACGTTTAAAACCATTGGGTAACCGTCTGTACTGAGAGATCTTGGATTTTTGAAGCAGAATGGAAAGTGACACTGCAACATAGACCGAGTGAACCTCCCAAAGAAGTGAGCATCAATCCGGGCTATAGAGCTAGGTCATGGCAAGGTTACACTTAAGGTGAGATAGTGTGTCTGGGTCCCGGTGTTCATAACAAGGTTTCCCTGAGACAGAATATCCTACCATCCGTCCGCGGGGTCTGTAAATAGACCCCGAACCAGGTTAGTGCTTAAGTCCCCCAAGGATATAGGGGGCGGAAGTTGTATAAAGAGGACTCTAGTGTCCTCTTGAAACACGTTCACGGCGGTGAGGTAGAAGCATTTCGGTTACTCCATCGGATGGAGGACTCTGCAGCGATTACACTTGGAGATCAGAAACAATATAAATATCTTATGATATATAGTACTCGTAGCGAATATTAGCCACAGACCCGCTAAGCCGATCAAGAAGGCTTGTCGGTACGAACATTGGGAACCCTGAAGCATCGGGTTGTCAGTTGGCGGAAGTGGGTCTCTGCAGCACAAGATGGAAGGATGCAGGGAGAAATTATGGTAGTTTGATTCCATACACAGATAGAAATCCCTACAATTCCAATGTAGTAGGACTACGTATTAGTATGAATTCAGTTATCTCGCATCCATTCACTATCCTTTAAGAATTAAAATTTGTTTTAGGCCCTATTGCCTTTACTCTCCTGTCACCTCGCTTCAGGATTGAGGTTTCGTTATTTATGGAGAGGACTGGGTAGTCGGATCTGATTCAATGCTTTAAGGCCTTCGACGCTTTTTATAAAATTTTTTCGGCGGTCTCTCGCTGGTACTTCTTCAAGCACCCGTGGGACTCGCACTACCGGACTACTGTTCCAACTCGTCCCCACTCCGTAAGCCCCAAAGTGGGTTTGAGGGCTCACACGGCCGCCCTTGTTTTAATGCTCCGAGGCGGGCCAAGGGGTGTTCCCGACGGCGGGTCCGGGGTGTTCCTGAGGCGGGCAGGGTGAGGTTCCTCCGAGGTGGCTCGGGGCGAGTTCATCGAGGTGTAAATCGGTGGTATATGTGGGGAGAAGATCGTTGTGGGCGGTTATGGCTCTTAAATTTAGGCGGCACAGAAGTTGTCGAGATATCATCATTAAATTCTCGAAGGACCAATGGATGTCGCTGGTCCTTACAAGATTAACTGGCAATGGCAGTATGAACAGTTTATATTATGCTGACAATCCGGCTATATGAGTTTTGAAATACCGGGAGCTTGACTAGATACGGGATTCCTTGCGTGCCTGGCATATGAATCTTTTCAGATTGTATCTCGGCTTTCTTCCTACCTTCCATTTTGGACAGGCCTACCAGGCGGAATCGACCTTGCTAGTTGAGGCAGTTTTAGGAGACTAGCATGGTGTTTCGCTGAGCCTTCCTGCCACAATCGCACTGTTGGCTTTACACGGCTCGGCAGCTTCGTATGCCAAATACCTGGCTCTGAATCACCCCAGGGGTTTTGGCTACGGCCGGACCTGAGCACGTGTAAGTCTGCTCGACTCCTTCGGAAGGTTAAGGAGTCCGAATGTGAGGATATTGTATCCGTCTTCTTTTCTTGTCACATTCTTTTTTGTGAACAATACGGTACCTTCGGTGACCGTGGGAAGCTCTTACAATCTCCTCATGCCCTACGAGTCTGAGGTCTAACAAGTGACCCTCCCTTGCAAAACTTGCGAACCTGTGGGCTCCACCTTCAGTACGTGATAGTTACCGTATACTAACGGTTTCGGAGGATCGCCATAAGTATTTGAGGATTGAGTGTCGGTCATGTCTAATCATAATTGTGCCATCGCGCAGTTTCCTTATTAAAAACGCAGATTTTGGCTCCATTTATCACTCTTTCGAGATAAATGGGCTGACACGTTTCATATCTTCACTTTCATCCACTCAGAGCATCACCAGGAAGCGGGGCTGGGCCCTAACCACCTCCTGGCTTTTCATCAAAACAGGGCTGGACGGCCTTACCCGTTTCCGCCTCTATCATTAATACGGCCCTGTGAGGGCCGGGCAGTAAGATGCCAGCAGAACTTGCAGTACGGTGCCAGTGGACAGTAAGGTGTCAGCTGTGACAAGAGACTCAATCATGAGTGGGAGGACAACCTGCAAAAGATACTCGGATCGTAGACCCAGGTTTGATCCCAGTTGGTTCTACCACATAGGGCCCTGTTAACTCTTACCGACGAGAGGCTCCATAAGACGCTAGACATGACAACCTTCATATGGAGCATCGCCGGAAGAGAGGTCACCGCAGCAAGTGTAGCAGGAAAGTGCTAATTTTACGTCCGGGACCCTCATGAACGCAAACCGGTCTTTTCTCAAGGTAGGGTACCCGTATGTCATCCCTAAGGCCCTTCTACCAAGATATTACAACCAGCGCACTTCATTCGGGAGCTCAAGGCAGTGGTATCCAATAATAAACAGAGAAGAGCCGGTTAGTTGCCAAGGTCGTCAACGGAAGGCCAAAGGCCTCTGTGGCAGGATGAACGGTGGGGGAAAGGAATAAAAAGGTAAGGGTAGATAAAGCGAAGGGGAAGAGTGAAAAAAAGGGGGAAAGTGAAGGAAGAAGAAAATGATGTGAAAGGAAGATATAGGATAGGTTTGTCCCACACGAAGTACGTCCTGCACAGAAACCTCCCCTTTAGTCGTCTTCTTACGACAAGCAGGGTTACTGCGGGACTATTCTAAACCCCGTCCCGCGGGGGGACCTATGAAAATGAACTCTTTCCGGTTAAAATTATCAATTTCGATGATAATGGTGCACAGGTTTCCTCTATGAAGAGGTCAAAGAAAATCCGTGGAAGTGGCCAGAAAAGGAAGATATATTAAATATCCATGGGAGGACATTTTGGGAGTATACATCATCCAAAACAAATATCAATCTAGGTTTTTTTGACATACCAGAATTTAAAAGTGATTAGTTTAAAATCTTTCCCCCGTCAAAACATTAATGCCATTCCTTTACTATGTATGTGAAAGTAGTTAGTCAGTGTGTATTAATCAGTAAAGTTATATTTTTATAACCCTAGTAGCCTATGTATTTTATTTTATAATCGTACTCTGAGTAAATTGTTATGTTCCAAGGTAAATATGTTTGTGTTCAAAGATACAATAAGTTTCTTGTTCCTCGGAACACTTGTGACTGATGTGGAATAATTATTTTTTGTATTTAATCTATGTTAATTAACTTTTTAAATGTTCAAGTCTATCTAAAATAATATCACTAAATATAAAAATACTAGAGCTCTTAACACAAAAAAATTAAAATAAATAAAAATTATTTAATAAAAACTGTTCAAGGTACAACACCTTCCCCTATCATATTATTTCTAAGCACTTTGTTTACAAACATTCTGTTCAAATCTTTCTTTAAAGTTCAAGCTTATAGGGAAAGCTAGTGATTACTGCTGTTTTTACCTCGGTCCAGTTTGTTTGTCTTATGCTATCTCTTCCGACATGAGGAATTGGAACTATTTGTTCCGCTGAGGAACAGAATAAACTGGATTTATCTTGGTTTAATTCGGGAACTTCGCAAGGTGCAGCTGATGGTTCTCTAGTATGGAATTTATCCTTCTAGTGTGAGCATCCGGGTTCACTGAGGCATTTCCTCTCTCTCTTTTTTTTTTAGGCCTAATTGCCTCTAATGACCCAAGACTAGATTCTGGTTTATAGGTTTCTCTATTCTGTCCTTGTTATGTATTTCATCACTAGCAAGACCTATTTCTCGAGTTTCTTAATTTCATCAGAGATTTTTGGATGGCACTGACTTAATTGATACGTTGTCAGTTATGCTTGAAACAGCAAAGGCAGAATCGGGGCAAATGGCCAAATCCATGAAGCCTGGAAACCATTAATGGCATTGTCATAGTGCGGCTCTACAAAAGCTTCCCCCACTATTTCAGCTAATTGAAACATGGCAAAGGCTCTGCCTGGGTTCAATCTAAGCCAATTTGTCACTTCCTGGTCATGATATGTGCTGAGAGGTTTCATGAAGACAATGTCAAGGGTTGAAGTCAGTGTGTACAGCACCATTTTCTCTTGCTTTGTCAATAAGACTCAGGTTCTGCACATGGGTTGAATGTTCCATTTAATAGCAACAGCATTGGTTTTTTTTTTTATGTTCCAAAGAATAATAAACTCTTCAAACCACCTTTCAAATATGTCCGTTTGTAACCAGCCGGATATATTAACATTCTGACCATGTTCCTGGAGCACAGCCGTTTAAAAGTTCCGGCATGGGTGGCATATAATTTCCAGCAGCATTGAAACATAGCTCAATAGAAAAAGTTTTTATTCTATCTGCAGATGATAGCGATCCAACTTGTTTTTTACCTTTAGTAGCTATGATTTTCGATGTTGTCTTCGAAACAGAGGAGATTCCACTATCATCACAGTTGTAGATTCAGTGAGGGGTTAATTTGTACTTATCGTAAAGTTCCCCAAGAATCATAAAAAATGTTTACACATCTTCTTTGTTAAAGTTCATGGCCCTAGCAATAGACGTTGGTTCAGGTTTTCTTACAGATAATTCAGAGTTTCTTTTCAAGAGGCCTTTTAACCAGTCTATGCCAGCTTCTTGTGTTTCTTTGCTAAACTTATGGGTTTTTTGTTTTTCTCAACTAGCTGGAAAGAAAGTTTCCTTAGGTCCTTAGGCCAAATATACGACTTTCCATGTGTTTTAAAAAAGCAGATCATTCTTTTTATTCTGAGAGAAAACAGGTGACTTAGAGCTTAAACTTACTCTAACAGGTATGTTTTCGACTGTTTCCTCACAATTTTCTAAGCATAGTTTATATACCTTACGTACCAATATGGTCTTAGGTACACTGAACGTAGAAGCTGCTTTAAAATACCCCTATATTTCCACTCATTAATTCTTTAACTGCTTTTTTCATATCTTCATCTGACCAGTTTCCTCTGTGGATAGTCTCTTGTAGTTACGCACCTTATCCTGAGAAAATATATATTCAATAAAACCACATATACCTGAAAATAAAATATTAAAACACGCAAGTAATTAATATGCTTAAATATAGTTGTTCTACTAATAGAATGATTTTAAGATTGGGGCGAAGGGGTAAGATGGGGTAGTACCCCATCATACCCCAATGGATTGTACCCCGTTATGCTATTTTAAATTTTATATAAGATCTCCCCCTGCAGGACGGGGTTTAGAATAGTCCCGCAGTAACCCCTGCTTGTCGTAAGAAGCGACTAAAAGGAGAGGCTTCTGTGTAGGACATACCTCGTGTGGGACAAACCTATCCTATATCTTTCCTTTAACATCATTTTCTTCTTCCTTCACTTTCCACCTTTTTTTCCCCCCTTCCCCCTTCGCTTTATCTACCCTTACCTTTTTCTTCCTTTCCCCCACCGTTCACACTGCACAGAGGCCTTTGGCCTTTCCGTTGACGACCTTGGCAACTAACCCGGATCTTTTCTGTTTATTATTGGATACCACTGCCTTGAGCTCCTAAATGAAAGTGCGCCGGTTGTAATATCTTAGTAGAAGGGCCTTAGGGATGACAATAACGGGTACCCTACTTTAAGAAAAGATCGGTTGCGTTCATGAGGGCCCGGACGTAAATTTGGCACTTTCCTACACCCACTTGCTGCGACGACCTCTCTCTCGGCGATGCTCCATGCGAAGGTTGTCATGTCTAGCGTCGTATGGAGCCTCTCGTCGGGACAGTTAACAGGGCCATATGTGGTAGAAACCAACTTGGATCACCCTGGGTCTACGATCCGAGTATTGTGTAGGTTGTCCCCAATCATGGCATGGCCGACAACATTGTCGCCGCTGGCACCGTACTGCCAAACACTGCTGGCAACTCACTGCCCGGCCCCTCGTATGGTCGTAATATAGATAAGAGGCGGAAACGGGTAAGGCCGTCCAGCCCTTTAATTGAAAAATCCAGGAAGTGGGGAGGCCCCAGCCCCGCTTCCTGGTAATGTCTCGAATGGATGATAATGAGAACCTCAAGCGTGTCAGCCCATTTGTCCTCGAAAGAGTGATAAGTGGAGCTGCCGAGTCTGGGGTTTCAATTAGAAAACTGCGCGATGGCACGATTATGATCCAGACTGAAAACGACCTTCAGACAAAGAAATAATGGCAATAACTACAATACCGTTGAGCCCCTCGAATCATTTAAAGGTGAAGGTGGAGCCGCACAGGTTCCTCAATGTTTGCAAGGGGGTGGTCACTTGCTATGACCTCGACTGCGTAAGCATTGAGGACATCTGTGAGGAGCTTTCCCTCAACATGTCACCGATGTATATAGGATTATCATCAAAAGGAACGATGTAGTGAAGAATACTGACAGTTATATCCTAACATTTGCCACTCCTTCCTTACCAAAGGAGGTCCGAGCTGGCTTCCACGTGCTTAGGGTCCGACCGTATGTCCACAACCCTCGGCGCTGTTTTCAGTGCCAGGAATTTGGGCATACGAAGCTGCGATGCCGTGGTAAGCCAACCTGTGCAGATTGTGGACAGGAGGCTCACGAACAACCATGCGAGTCTCCTAAATTCTGCATTAATTGCAAGGGTCCTCATTCTGCCTGGTCTCGGTCCTGTCCGAATTAGAAAGTAGAGAAAAAAGTCCTGGAGATACAAAAAGAAAAGAAGATCCCTTATGCCCAGGCACGCAAAGAATTTACTGCACTACAAGCTCCGGTATTTCAAAGTTTCTACAGCCAAATTGTTAGCCAAAATATAAACTGCCCTAACTGCCACTGCGCAGTTAATATTGCGAAGTCTCCTACACGACCTGTGCCACTCGTCTCTATTCGAGACTCAACAAAAAAAACCAGCATCAACTATGGTGATGCAAAATATAAAACAAGTGGCGACACCCTCACAACAGTCGCCTCCACACCTGTACCCCCGAGGAGACCCCTCGGGGAACACTTCCGAGCCCCCCCGGGGAACTCCCCCGAACCCACCTCGGGGAACACCCCGAGCCCTCCTCGGGGAACTCCTCCGAGCCCTCCTCGGGGAAATAAATTGCATGCGGCCACTGTTGAGTCGCCCACTCTCGCCTCTGGGCCTCCAGAGGCCGGGATGAGTGGCGAAACAGGTGAGGCCGTAAAGGCGAGTACCATGGTGCCTTGAAGAAGGACCAGCGAGAGACCGCCGAAAATAATAGTAAAAAAGCGTCGATGGCCTTAACAAAGCCTTCGCGCAGGGATCCCACTACCCAGTCTCTCCAAAGTAAACCGAAGCCTTTCCTAAAGCGGGAGGTCAAGGAGAGACTAGGAAAGGCAAGAGGACCTAAAAAGGCCCTCAACCAATTTTTAATTTTAAGAGATAGTGTCATGGATTGCGAGGATAACTAAATTTTATACTAATAACTTATGTCGCTACTACAATAGAATTGTAGGGGTTTCTATGCTCGTGTAGAGGAAATTAAACAACAAATTTCTTCCCTGCATCCATCCATCTAGTGTTTGCAGGAGACCCACTTCCGCCCAAATGACAACCCGATGCTTATTAATTATTTTTTCCAATATTTTACATACACAACTAGTTAAAGCTATCGGTCTATAGCTAGTTGGCTCTAATTTATCTTTGCCACTTTTATATATAGGTATAACGGTTGTTTGCCTCCAGAGTGAGTGGAACTGATGAGATTCCCAAACACTATTGTAGAGGTCTAAAAGAAGTGCCTGTCCGGCGGGGGGCAGCTGACGCAACATCTTATAATGAAAGTCGTCTGGACCGCCGGCCTGGGACTGGGCGTAGGTAAGTTCATCTTTGGTAAAGGGGGAGTTATAATCCTCCCCCCGACTTTGGCCAAAACAATAGCATGGCACTCGATGTTCCGCTTATAAACTGCGAACTCGTTAGTGTAGCTCGCAGTGCTATAAATAGCGGCGAACATCGAGCCCAATACATTAACGACCTCCACAGGGAGGAGACACGTGAACCGTTAGACATGAGGGCAGGTATATTGTAAGGGTTGAAATAAACTTTCTCCAGGACTCTCTTCTGCTTCCACGAATGACACGGCGAGCTCGAGAACGTAGAATCCGGAATGACTCCAGATTCTCCACGTTAGGACGTCGATGAAAGAGACGTAGGGCCCTTCGACGGTCAGAAATAGCCAACCGACACACATCGTTCCACCAGGGAACGGGATGGTGGCGTGGATTTGGCGAGGATTCAGGGATGGAGGCCCTCGCCACCGCGATGACCGTCGAATTAAAATACCCAATCTTAACATCGACGTCAGGAGAAGGGGATTCGTGGAAAACGGCGAGCTCACGGAATTTGTCCCAGTCGGCATGTTTAATCACCCATTGGGGTACTCGTGCTGTACTTGGGCAATCTTGGAGTGGGGAAAGCAGTATATGAAAGTGATCGCTCCCACATAGGTCCGTATGGACATCCCAAAGGAAGAAAGCAGCGATACCTGGGCTACATAAAGTTAGGTCGATGGCAGAGGATACACCATTAAAGGTGGAGAAGTGTGTCTGGGTCCCGGTGTTCATTAGCACCAGGTTTCCCGAGACAAGAATATCCTCTACCATCCTCCCGCGGGCATCTGTAAAATTAGATCCCCACACCAGGTTATGCGCATTAAATCCCCCAAGATGATATAGGGGGCGGGAAGTTGCATAAAGAGGACATCTAGGCTCCTCTTCGAAATACGTTCACCTGGGGGAGTTATATGCAGCATACTGTCATCTCCAAAGCAAGGGAAACTCGGACAGCGATAACTTGGAGATCTTAAACGATGTTAATATTTTTGTGATATAATATTGCTTCGTGCGAATATAGCCACACCTCCACTAGACCGATCAAAGAAAGGCTTGTCGGTACGATATACGTCGTATCCACGAAGCATCGGGTTGTCATTTGGGCGGAAGTGGGTCTCCTGCAAACACAAGATGGGAGGATGCAGGGAAGAAATTAGTAGTTTAATTTCCTCTACACGAGCATAGATACCCCTACAATTCCATTGTAGTAGCGACATAATTTATTAATATAAGATTTAATTATCCTCGCAATCCATGACACTATCTCTTAAAAATAAAAATTGATTGAGGGCCTATTTAGGTCCAATAACCTTTCCCAGTCTCTCCTGGACCTCCGCTTCAGGAGAGGCTTTGGTTTATTTTGGAGAGACTGGGTAGTCGGATCCTTGCACGAAGGCTTTGTTAAGGCCTTTGACGCTTTTTTATTATTTATTTTGGCGGTCTCTCGCTGGTCCTTCTTCAAGTCACAGTGGGACTCGCCTTGTACAGGTGGTGGAGGCGACTTTTGTGAGGGTGTCACCAATTGTTTTATTTTTTGCATCACCAGAGTTGATGCTGGATGTTTTTGTGTGTCTCGAATAGAGACGAGTGGCACAGGTCGTGTAGGAGTCTTTGCAATATTAACTGCGCAGTGGCATTTAGGGCAATTTATATTTTGGGTGACAATTTGGCTGTAGGAACTTTGAAATACCGGAGCTTGCTGTGCAGTATACTCTTTGGGTGCCTGGGCATAAGGGATCTTCTTTCCTGTTTGGATCTCCAGGACTTTTTTCTCTACTTTCCAATTCGGACAGGACCGAGACAAGGCAGAATGAGAACCCTTGCAATTAATGCAGAATTTAGGAGACTCGCATGGTTGGTCGTGAGCCTCCTGTCCACAATTTGCACAGGTTGGCTTACCACGGCATCGCAGCTTCGTATGCCCAAACTCCTGGCACTGAAAATAGCGCCGAGGGTTGGGGACATACGGTCGGACCCTAAGCACGTGGAAGCCAGTTTGGACCTCCTTTGGTAAGGAAGGAGTGGCAAATGTCAGAATATAACTATCAGTGTTCTTCACTACATCGTTCCTTTTGATGGTACTTCGGTGACATGTTGAGGGGAAAGCTCCTCACAGATGTCCTCAATGCTTACGCAGTCGAGGTCATAGCAAGTGACCACTCCCTTGCACACATTGAGGAACCTGTGCGGTTCCACCTTCACCTATAAATGATTCGAGGGGCTCAACGGTATGGTAGTTATTGCTATTATTTTCGCTGTCTGAAGGTCATTTTCAGTCTGGATCATTATCGTGCCATCGCGCAGTTTTCTAATTGAAACCCCAGACTCAGCAGCTCCACTTATCACTCTTTTGAGGACAAATCGGCTGACACGCCTGAGGTTCTCATTTTCTTCTATTCGAGACATTACCAGAAAGCGGGGCTGGGGCCTCACCACTTCCTGGACCTTTTCCATCGATGGGCTGGACGGCCTTACCCGTTTCCGCCTCTTATCAATATTACGGCCCTGTGAGGGGCCGGGCAGTGAGTTGCCAGCAGGGTTTGGCAGTACGTTGCCAGCGGCGACAATGTTGTCGGCCATGCCATGATTAGGGACAACCTACACAATACTCGGATCGTAGACCCAGGGTGATCCAAGTTGGTACTACCACATATGGCCCTGTTAACTGTCCGACGAGAGGCCCTATACGACGCTAGACATGACAACCTTCGCATAGAGCATCGCCGAGAGAGAGGTCGTCGCAGCAAGTGGGTGTAGGAAAGTGCCAATTTTACGTCCGGGCCCTCATGAACGCAATCGATCTTTTCCCAAAGTAGGGTACCCGGTTTTTGTCATCCCTAAGGCCCTTCTACTAAGGTATTGTAACCTGCGCACTTTCATTCAGGAGCTCAAAGCAGTGAAATCCAATAATAAACCGAGAATAGCCGGGTTGGTAGCCAAGGTCGTCAACGGAAAGGCCAAAGGCCTCCGTGCAGGATGAACGGCAGGGGTAAGGGAAGGAAGAAGTAAGGAATGTAATAGAAGGGGGTAGAAGGAAGGAGAGAGAGAAAGAAGGAGATAAAGGAAAGGTTTGTCCTACACGAGGTTCGTCCTGCACAGAAGCCTTACCTTTTAGTCGCTTCTTACGACAAGCAGGGGTTACTGCGGGACTATTCCAAACCCCGTCCCGCAGGGGGGTATATTTACTATTGCCAACCTAATTTTGTAAAGAAATAAAAATACCTAAAAAGAAATTACACCATGGTTATTGGTATGAAGCAGAGAAAGCGCTTTAGTTGTGCTATTAACCCAGCTCGCGTCTAATGTTTAGTCCATAATATTACATCTCTTTGGAATTGTCTGTGACAAATTTACAAGTGCATTTTGACGCACGTACGTTTTCTTTGTTATTCAAAATGCCTGATACGGAGTGTGGGAAACGAAAAAACAATGTAATTTATAATTATTACGAAAGAAATTCAGATAAAAACACATCCAAAATAATTTTATCAACTCCACGATTTAAGTAAAGATTAAAACTTTATTGATAATTTACTAAGATTAAAATAAAATATAGGCGTTAAGGCCCAGACTCCGTATCCGTAGGTCCGTGGTCCGTAAGAAATCGATGCTACAATATTAGATTGCTCTGGCCACAAGAGTCCTTATCCGTAAGTCCTTACTCCGTAGAAGTTGCCCAACTTTAACTTTCTACGGACTCGTTTATACGGACTACCAATCACAGCCGAGTAAATATGCGCATGCGCCTTGAAATAAAAAAGAATAGCAGTTATAGAATCCGTCGCTATCGAAACATATACAAAATGAAACTATGGCTACAAGCGGACCTATTTCAGAATCATTTTTCCAGAAATCTAAACATTCCGGGAAGAACGGAATCTAGGAAAGTGTTTTCTGAGAAATACAAAGTTCTCAGAAATATTAGCTATTCTTTTGTAGGTTCAACACACCTATTTGGTTTATTCTCTATTTACTAGTGTCATTTAATTTTTTGTAATTGATAAATTATGGATACTGGTAATTTTCCATCCAAAATATTAGTAGGCCTACATCTGTTTAGCATTTTCAGGCTATTGCAAACACTTATTATTACGTTAACGTTATAAATATATTTCTTGGAATTGTTCTTAACCTATATTTTAATATAAATACTGGAGGCTTTCTCAACCAAGTTTTTTTTATCAGCCGACTGCTTGACGCACGCTCCGTGCTGTAGTCTATTTTCTTTCGAATGTTTTGATTTTTTGTCTATTACCTTATTGGTTGAAACGCTCACGTGATTACGGATATTGAGACTGTGATCGCGAGTAGAATTTATTACGGACCAGGAGCACGGACCTACGGATACGGAGCCTGTGTCTGGGCCTTTAGGTAACAAGTAAGGAAATTTTCCCGGTCTTTGTTACTGACAAGATCTAGATTATATAAACTTTATTTCAGTTAAAACAGTTTATTTATTGTAATATGGTATACAAGTAGGCCTATTTGCTTATTAATTTTATTTGGTTAGGAATTTTTTATACCATGCACTAAGAGTTGTTTTTTTATCTTGTTGCAGCTACAACTACAAAACTACAGGAATACCTAAAAAAAATCCTACAGAATTAAGACAGTATGAAAAGAAAAAAAAAGTTGAATCTACAAAATCCAAGACCAGCCCCTAAAAAAGGAATCAACTCACTATGGAGGAAGTCCTATTCAAGAAAACAAAACTTGCTTCTAGTGATCCCATGCTCTCATGTTGACAAAAAGCCTACTTCCTTATACTTTTGTTGAAGAATCAGGATTTGTGGAGTTTATGGCT
Source organism: Timema cristinae (assembly GCA_039000515.1). Lineage (NCBI taxonomy): Eukaryota > Metazoa > Arthropoda > Insecta > Phasmatodea > Timematidae > Timema > Timema cristinae. The sequence goes on from JBCFYV010000672.1 coordinate 53,636, forward strand.
AATCCTAACATTGCACCTCAATACGAAATTCCATGTCGGACCACTTTTTCAACCAATTATGTACCAAAACTCTTTGTGGATACTCAGATAAAAATGAAAGGTGTCCTCAAATTAGATTTACGGTCTCTTCTCTCCTTAAGTGCTTCGGACTTGAAGCCCACGCATATGCTACTTCGGGACGAACGCCGACGCGTGCTTGCTACGTGTTTCTTCGTTTCGACTAGCCTGTAGCCGCGCGGACATTTAGCGACCGGGCGAGTCCGAACTTGTAGCTACATGTCGCGGACATGTAACCTTCGGACGGAGGAGGTCGACACGAGCTACATGTTCTATCGGGGGGGGGGGGGGCCGTAGCCGACGAGGAGGAGGACATTAAATATTATAGGTTTATTTCTTGAAATTAATGTTATTTTTGATAGGGAAATAACCTTTTATATAACTTACTTTTATATATACTTAATTATATTGGCAAACCTAAAGTTTTTCTTTTATTAAGTAGAGAGGAAGTAAATTTCAGGACAGCAAAAGTTGTATACGGTACATAATTATTATGAATACTTTTCTTTTTATCAACACTTTCAAACATTCCATTGTAAGGAATTGAGTTTAAGGATCTTCAATTGGGATATTTATACAGAAAATAAGAATCAAAATTGGTATAAATATGAAATGCTAGCTTTCCAAATTTTAAAGAACTAGATTAAATTGTGGTTGCTTTTAAATATCCATGAACAAAGTCCATATTGCATGTTTTTAAAGAAAGTTTGTATTTGTGTCATGAGATTAGTGATTAGATGCTCTCTTCTTAATATGTGGTCAATTCAACAGATTACCAAGATCTTGAACATGTTCACACCAGTTGAAGATCTTGAGGAGCCAGTTCCTGCAGCCTTCATCCGCCTTACATGAGAGGACACGGCACATCCCCTCACTTAGTTTAATAATACAGTAAAGCCCCGATTATCCGCGAGTGCCGTGAAAAAAATAATTAATTACGAACCTAAAAAAAAAAGCCAACAACAGGGAAATTACAATAGGCCCTACTAACGTGAAGGTTGAAAATTACTGACAGGTTTATTGTGCTTCGTAATCCTATAGGCCTTCTCGGAATTTGTGGATGAGTGGCAGGCTCTTGCTCTTTTGTTTTGGTCATGGCCTTCACATTTTCTGGTCACTGACCTTGACAACCCGAGCGGGCCTCCAGTGGTGTCAGTTAGTGATGGGCACTATCGAATGATGAAAACTATCGTTTCTAAACTATCGAATGATTATTCGATAGTTTTCATTCGAATGAATATTCATTCGTTAGTAACGAATGATCATTTGAATGAAAACTATCGTCCCTTTCGTTTTCAATCGAATGAGTTGTCTATTAATTCGCAGCTGCTGCTGCTGTGTGGGTCTCATTCAGTCATAACAAAGCTGACTAATCAAAATAATAAGAGCAGTTTCTTTCACACTTGCCTGTGTCATGAAATACAGGCATTTACCAAACATAAACACGGATAAATTGTTTGTTATTTTAAACGATAATGTCTGCTGTAGCATCAGTAGAGGGTCGAGGGTGCTATGCGACATTTGAAAAATATTAGAGCAGTTCGTAGCGGCTGGTTTCACTGGTTGGTTTTGTGATTTTTTGAGTTCTTGACTTTAAAACGTGATTGTGTTCAACTTATTTAATTAATCTACTAGACCTTATTCTAATTTACCCATTTTAAACTTATTATTTAATGTCGTTTCAGTAACAACAATCTTTTTGGTATAACTTATAACATTTTTTAAATTTTATTTATTGATCTATATTATTATTATTGAACTCATTTTTCTAGTTATTTTAGGTTTCTTAAACTGTTTTAAATATACTAATATTTTTAGTGTTAGCCGTTATAATATATTTAAATATAAAAACATAATTTTTAATATTATTTGCGTACCTATTTTAAAATTACTTTTGATTTTATTTTACAACCATGAATCGTTTAAAGAAAAGATCCATCGTTTGAGATTTTTTTTTAGAAGAAACCAAATGGTAAAGCATTGTGTCAAGTGTGCAAGCGAGAATACAAAAGTACAGGAAACACCTCAAACATGCGGGACCATTTAAAAAGGATCCACCCTACTCTTTTGGAGTCATCCAAAATGCTGGTAGAAATTGAAGACGATCCCGCTATGACTTTTATATCAGCAGACGCCACCAATGAAATACCATCAGCAGGCCCTTCTTCAGATCCAGATCCACCTCCAGTTCGGCAAAACGTCATAAACAGATGACATCCGGGGAGTTTTCGGTAGGAAGCAGCTTCCAGAGGCGAAGCGCAAGATTTTGGACGAAGGTCTATTAAAAATGATCGCTAATGACCTACAACCTTTTTCAATAGTGGAAAATGAGGGTTTTAAACAGTTTGTTAATCTCTTAGATAGTGAGTATAAATTGCCAAGCCAAAAGACACTCACAACAAACATTCACCAAGATTATTATGAGAGTGCTATTGTTGAGGTACAGAAGTTAATTAATGGAGCCAAGTTTATTTCCTTGACAACGGATATGTGGACGTCGATAAACACACAAGGGTTTATCACAGTTACCGCTAATTGTGTGTGCAATAATACATTGTACTCACTTGTGCTCTGCACCAAACAAGTGGAGCACAGTCACTCCGGAGAAGCCATTGCAAATACTCTGCAGGCCGTAACGAATGAATGGAAGGTGCGAGAGATTGTTACGGACAATGGAGCTAACATGGTAAACGCAATTCAAAGACTGGGAATTCCTCATTTGCGTTGCGTAGCTCATACTTTGAATTTAATTGTAAGTGATGCTTTGTTAGGAAATATTAAGCTAAGTGAAATTCTGCAGAAGTGTAGAGAACTAGTGGGTCATTTCAAAAGCAGTGCATTAGCTTTAGACAAACTTCGAAGCATCCAAAAAACTATGAGGCTTAGCCAACTTAAACCTAAACAGGATGTGGCAACAAGGTGGAACTCCACACTCATTATGTTAGAGAGGATCATGGATTTGAAGGAGCCACTATCCGCTTCCCTCGTATCCTTACCACGAGCACCCCCCCCCCCCCCCCTTCTTTGGACGTGGCAGAATGAGAGGTAGTTGAGGAGTGCGTGCCACTTTTAAAATTGTTGGAAATAATGACCGCAGAATTGTCTGGAGACACATATCCAACTGCAGAAAAGGTAATTCCACTCGTTAGAGGTGTTCAGTTTTCATTACAAAAACAAACACCAAAAACTAGTGTGGCAAAAAACACCAAACCAGTCTAATTGAGGGAGTTTCACGAAGATTAGCTGTTCTGGAGAGAAGGAAGTTAACAGCTATGGCAACAATGTTAGACCCTCGTCTCAAAAAACACCAAACAAGTCTAATTGAGGGAGTTTCACGAAGATTAGCTGTTCTGGAGAGAAGGAAGTTAACAGCTATGGCAACAATGTTAGACCCTCGTCTCAAAAAACACCAAACAAGTCTAATTGAGGGAGTTTCACGAAGATTAGCTGTACTGGAGAGAAGGAAGTTAACAGCTATGGCAACAATGTTAGACCCTCGTCTCAAAAAACACCAAACAAGTCTAATTGAGGGAGTTTCACGAAGATTAGCTGTTCTGGAGAGAAGGAAGTTAACAGCTATGGCAACAATGTTAGACCCTCGTCTCAAAAAACACCAAACAAGTCTAATTGAGGGAGTTTCACGAAGATTAGCTGTACTGGAGAGAAGGAAGTTAACAGCTATGGCAACAATGTTAGACCCTCGTCTCAAAAAACACCAAACAAGTCTAATTGAGGCAGTTTCACGAAGATTAGCTTTTCTGGAGGGAAGGAAGTTAACAGCTATGGCAACAATGTTAGACCCTCGTCTCAAAAAGCTGCATTTGGAGTTGAGACCAATGCAGCCCAAGCGCATACTTGGGTAAGTGATGATTTAGCTACTTTGTGCCATCACATTGAAAGTGAAGGGGTGGAAAGAGTTGTAGTAACAGGAGGTCCAAACTGCGAGGGAACAAACAACACAAATACAAATATTTCGTTGTGGGATAATTTTGACACGAAAGTGGCTCAATTGAAGACAACATCAATTCCAGTGAGCAGCAGTATCACAATGTTGAGACAGTACATGGAAATGCCATATTTTAACCGAGTAAGTGATCCATTGCAGTTCTGGTCTAAGCATAGATCATTGTTTCCGGAACTTTATATTTTGGCCATGAAATATATGTGCGTACCTGCGACTTCAGTGCCTTCGGAACGTGTTTTCTCAAAGGCAGGGCAAGTTTTGACCGAACGAAGGAATAGACTTAATCCTAAAAATTTGGATTCTATAATATTTTTAAATAAAAATATTATGGAACTAAATAAGTAATTTTTTTGATATTACAATTTTAAGTGATATCCTAATTAACAATTCACTATCGCTGTATGCCTTTATAGATTTGTTGAAATTGATAATGTTAGTTATAGTTATATTAGTATGGTGATTATGTTGTTCAATTAGGTAATATTTCTAAATGTTCTTTTTATTTTGAAATACATTTTTGGTCAACGTTTTAGTAACATGTAAGAAAACAATATGTGACAGAACTAATGGAAGAATTTTCACAATATTGTATAATTTATATGGATACTCATTCGCCTAAAATAGTATATGATAATCCTATCGCAATTTAGTTTCAAATTAGTGACTATTATTATTAATATTATTATTTTAATGGCCCTGTCCCAGTAATACTACTTTAAAGAGAAACTTAACAGATATATAAATATAAATATATATATATATTTAAATTAGAATATAATTCAATTATGAACACTACAAAAGGTGCCATTTGAGCCAAAGAAAAACCTACAACATAAAAGATTGTAAAAGACAAATTTCCTACCAGAATAAGAGAAAAGACCTACACTCGTCAGGAAGAAATTACGTAAGCTATGCATAATTTTTATTAATTATTTTTAAATGTGTAGCATATTTGACGTCTATAAAGATTTATTATATTTTATATCAAAATAAAGTAGAAACATTAATGTATTAAGGTGGCTGAATTCGTGTTTTAATTTTATTTATGGTGTTTTACGTGCTCTTTCTGAATCGTTTCATTATATCAGCACACGACTTTTATATTAACTAAATTCTATAACAGGCACAACATCTAGCCCCAAGTCGCTAATTTATCAGTGTGAAAGGGGAAACCCACATTTCTCAAATAATAGATTTTATCAGCAATGCCGGTAATCAAACCCGGGATTCTTAGATAAGTAGGCAGACTCGTTACCGACTGAGCTAAGGCGTTGGATAATTCGTAAGTATCGCGGACCTAATTGAATAGCCCTATGAGAAATGCATTTATTATAAATTAAATTAATAATAAATATAAATAGGTTTGAATAATAGTCTAAACACTTGTTGCACCCTCTCTTGAGTCCTGTACCCCCCGGCCAACAAAAGGGATAAAAGGGAGAGGATGAACTTAACATACAAAAAAAGGAAATTATAAAAAATATATAGATTCAACAAAATGAGCAGTTTATTCAATTAAATGACAATAGCGCAGATAACAAAAATTGGTCTCATTATATCATTATGAGTACAGTTGGAAATTATGCTCGAAGCCAACAACTTTATATCATTAAAGTTGCGCAAGTGTTTAAACAAAAGGAAACATGAAATCCATCATAATATTGATAGTCCAGTCTATAAGAGACAATAACAAAGCGAATATTTTTAAATGCGATACAAAAATATAAGGGCCTAATAGGCACCTTGATATGGTTCCAAAGGTTTCGTAATTCACAGAAAACGATATCATAAATATAAAGATTTAAATGTGACGAATATACAACAGAGTCTACACAACGTGAGGGTTTGACTACCACATAAGCCATACTCCTACGGGACTATCAGATCTGACTTAGAATATGGAACTAACAGTTCCATCAATTAACAAAACTTTAGCTGTTCAAACAGAACTTACGTTACAAAAGATTAAAGTCATCCTAATTTAAATTCCAATAAAAAGTTACTTCACGTTACGTTAAATCAAACCATAATTTTAAATATGAAAAGTTACTTCGATAAAAAAAAATTACTTTACGATTCCAAACAATATAATATTAACAAGTCAAACTTCTAATCAGCACATAACTGAGGATATTTACGAGAATAAAAATATAAGCAAAAGTTACAGCGCCTGAGCGGCGACCTATCTAAGATAGAATATTTAGACATTTTTTGGCGATCAAAATATTAATACGTTAGATTTTGAAACTGAATATTAAATGCAAAAAGTTTAAAGTTTATAAATAAGTTAAAGAGTTCATAACTCCACCCGTCTAAGCGACGATTTTGATACATGTTACAAGTTTTCTCCAGCCATTGTCCAGTTCCATGACAATGGTCTGTCGTCGATCGTTGATCGTAAGATAGTCGATTATGGCATGCTTGCACAGCCATTATATAGGGATTTCGTTGTTCTGGAAAGAAGGGGGGAATACATCAAACACGCATATGAAGACGTCAACGATGCCTTCAAACAGTCACGTACACCATTGTTGATTCCGCTTGCTCCATCGGAATATCTGTGAATATCTACAATCACCCGATGTTTTGAAGGAGGTTCCTCTAGTCTCCGTCAGGGGTCGGATACATAATTGTCTTCTAGTTGATGTTGATAGTTCTCGGTTCATTTCACGCTAGTACAGTCGGAGTGCCGGGACGCTTTGTTGACCCACTGGATCTCCCTTGACCCACTCGTCAGTCTAGGATTCCAGGTGCCGGCCAGCCTTGCAGGATTCTATTGTGAGCAGATTAGTATTGTAAGTACACGAACAAATTAATACTTAGGATTGGATTGAGTAATAAATATATTGTCCAGCATTGTTTCTATGATGTCTTCTTAGCCTAACCCGAACGGGTAGTAAGACGCGGTGCCAATATTATTATTATTATTATTCTTAGCCTACAAGAACTACAACAGAGAAAAATACTATTGTAGGGATCCTAATTTAGTTGAATTTATTGGAGCGGGTAGTATGATTTGTTGTCCCGTTGTAACATTATACCACGTAATGTTACAAATCTCTAATCACGTCAGTATGGGGCGGGGTCCAGTTGTAACATTATACCACGTAATGTTACACACTATGGCCATAAGCTCGAATAAAATAATAATAATTGCTCAGCAATGTAGAACGCGGATTGATTTCCAATAATGGACCTTACAGAAACCAATATTTGTATCTCCGTAACAAGGAAAACATTCGAAACTGTAGGGTAAGGGACCCTATTATGAGATAGTGCCCTAATATGAGACATGGCAGTATCAGCTGAACAAGCAAGAGCAATCTAGTGGCAAGTGGCTTACCTAAGAGGTGCCCCTTAGACCCCATAGAGGGCAGTTAAAGACCACGCCATCTTTGACTGTTATAACAGTAAAAAAAAGACAATGTATTCTCACTCATTCTTAAGTTTTTGTTGATTGTTTTCAGCACAAGTTTTTGGAGCCAAGGTAAGTTATTTGGTATCATTCAGTCATATAAAAACGTTAAGTATTTATAGTAAGGTATAACGTAGTGTCATTAGTTTTGATGCTTTTGTTTTTCTTCCATTTATTGCCACACAATGTTTCAGCATGCATTTCCCAAATATGAGATACTAGGGGGTTCCCTTATTTGAGAGATATCTCATATAAGGAGCCACTTCTTTTCACACTTTTGTTAGACCTCTGTTGATTGTCGATGCCTTATTTTATTGTTGTATAAATTATTGCCTTAATAATATACAATATACAATAATATAGAAATAATAATATAATAATATAATTTTATAATTACAATATTGTTTTGCAGACGCCGCCTACAAAGGAGAAGAAGAGAAAGGTGTGGGACAAGGAGGTTATGGCCAAAGTTGTGACTGCTGTTCGAGAAAATAAAATGGGTTATTTGAGAGCTTCAAGGATGTATGGTGTTCCCAAAGGAACGATTGAGAGGTATGCCAAGGATTCACGAAGTATTGGCGAGTTATTGAATGTTAAGTTGGGAAAGAAACCTGTACTCCACAAGTACTGGAAGAAAAATTGGTACAACATTGTGTACAGATGGATGAACGTTTCTTTGGGCTCAGGAGGAGCGATATTAAAAGGCTCGCGTTTCAACTTGCTATCCAAAATGGACTGAGCCATCCATTCTGTCTTGGAAAGGAAGCAGCCGGCAAGAAGTGGCTTCGTGGCTTTTTGGGTAGGCATCCCCAACTTTCTGTGAGAACACCGGAAGGAATGTCCTCTGCAAGGGCGAAAGGATTTTCTCGTGAAAACGTGGATTCTTTTTTTGACATTTATGAAAAAGAATTCGATAAAGTTCAACCTCACCGTGTCTTCAATGTTGACGAGACTGGGGTTACGGTGGTTCAAAATAAGAAAACTAAAGTAATTTCCCTGAAAGGGAAAAAAGCTGTAAGTTGCATAACATCAGCTGAGAGAGGTAAGCTGATTACTGTTGTCACATGCATGAATGCCACTGGTGTATTTGTTCCTCCAATGCTGATTTTCCCTAGAATAAACATGACCCAGCCTCTGATGAATGGGGCTCCTTCAGGATCGATTTGGGGCTGCCATCCATCTGGTGGATCCAGATGGACCTTTTCACAAAATGGTTTGTCCATTTCATAAAGTTCACAAAACCCACCAAGTCTGATCTTGTTCTGTTGGTATTGGATGGACACTACAGCCATACAAGAAATGTTGAGGTGATTGATATGGCTCGGAACTCGTATATTACCATCATTTGCTTGCCCCCACATTCCACGCATAGGATGCAGCCGCTAGATGTGGGCTTCATGGGTCCTCTGAAGACGTATTATTCTGAGGAGATTGAAACATGGCTGCGTAATAACCCTGGGAAAGTCGTCACGCACTACCAAGTCGCAGATATATTTGGGAAAGCTTACACAAAGGCTGCAACCATGGCTGTCGCAGAAAAAGCCTTCCGAAAAACTGGACTTGTTCCATGCACCAGAAATGTGTTTGTGGATATTGACTTTGTGCCTGGTGATGAGTCAGAGGATATGCCTGGTCCACATGCTCCTGCACAAGGTACTGGCTCTACAAACAGTGGATCGAATCCAGTAAACCCTCTTATCGAACCATCTGATATTTCCCCGGTACCTTCTAAACCATATTCATCGGGAACTTCATCTCGTTCAGGTTCTGCTGCTGTAGTTACCACCTCCCCTTATAAAAATAATTTAATGGAGAAAGCCGCAAAAAAGGTGGAAAACCAGAAGAAGAAGCTTGATAAAACAGAGAGACCCGTTGGCGCTAACTCCAAGCCTGCAACCTCTGCAGTTTCAACATCTAAAACCAAAACAATTTCCGTGTTTTCCTCTGAAGCTTCATCTTCTAAGAATAAAGCCAAAATAAGTATCAAACAAACAAAGAAGAGACGACCTAAACATGCTCCATCCCCACCCAGTGAGTCAAGCACTGAAGATGACGAAGAGCCACCCCTACAAGATTCTGACTCCGACTTCAGTTCTGATGATTCTAAAGAAATGGATGAATGTGATGCTGAATGCGTACTGTGCAGTGGTTTGTTTTCAAAGGACCGTGGTGGGGAAAAATGGAGAAAATGTGCACAGTGTTTTCAGTGGTGTCACGAGGAATGCGGTGACAAGCGAGACTCCATTTTCTTGTGTGGCCCATGTCATGACATTTGAACATTCGTTTTCATTACTGTTGCAATATTTCAAACTTGTTTTGTGAAGAGAAAAAATCCATTGATTGGAATATATTTCGACGAAGAAACCACTCTTCAAGTTTGATTAATTTCTCATGTGTTTATTACTTAAAATTTTGTTCAAATAAACACACATTTTAAGAAACTGTGTTGGAAACCTTTTATTTTGAAAATATTAAGGTATTCTGATTTCAAAAAATAAGTTACTGTAATATAAGATGGTTCTCATGTTTGGATCCCTATGTGTCTCATATTAGGAACACCTTTTCCGAAGTCATTCATTTGTCAGTTTTGAGTAATTTTTTTTTCCCTTGAGTTGTATGAAACATAGAACAAATTTCAAATTGGATAGTGTTAGCCAAATAATGTATGCTTCTCTGGAAGAAATGGTGGCGAAAAATTTCTCCATTTAAAGGTCAAAAAATGACTCCGACAAAAAGTATCTCATAATTGGGCCCTTTACCCTAAGGTTGACTATCGATCAGCACGGTAACCCGTAGAAGTGAATCCCAATAGTGGACCTTATAGAAACGAATATTTCGCATCTCTGTAACAAGGAAAACATTCGGAACCGTAAGATTGACTATCGATCAGCAAGGTAACCGTGGAAATGATTCCAAGTGGACCTTATAGAACGAATATTTCTCATCTCTGTAACCAGGAAAACATTCGGAACCGTAAGGTTGACTATCGATCAGCAAGGTAACCGTGGAAATGATTCCAATAGTGGACCTTATAGAAACAAATATTTCTCATCTCTGTAACCAGGAAAACATTCGAAACAGTAAGGTTTAATATCGTTCAGCAGTAAGGGGAATGAATATGAATACTTTTCATTCGAATGATTTTTAAACTATCGAATGGTTCGATAGTTTTCATTCGATAGTGCCCATCACTACCAAGTACCAAGCAGTTATAGCGCGACCTTTCTACTACGAACACGTTACCGTTCTGTTTTATTTGTAGTTTGAGCTCTTTCTTTGTTACGCTGTGACAGACCTTATGGATGCGAATATCAAACCATACCAGTTTGAACCAGACATACTGAGGATTATACACTTACGGATAGTGACAATGATGAAATTATTGTAAATACGGCAGGGCTATCTAACTCAGGAAGTTGGGGTTTGTGTGGACTGTGTTTAAACATGGTAATGGACGAGGAATGGTTGGGCTGAACTATTCCACATCCACAATAACCTACACGTCCATTACCACCACAAGAAAAACAAATATAACCAATAAAAAATTAGTTCAGAAAATAATTATAGACGGCGGTATTACGGGACCTCGTTTACGCGTTTTTTTTAAGGTGTTACATTGCCCAAACCTGAATTTGTGTCAAGAGCACAAAGAGGAGCACTGATAGGGAATTCAATTCTCTATCCAAACATAAGTGTGCATAGGCCTAGACCCTACAGATCTGAGCAATTTGACCAAAGATTAAGGAATTACATGATTTTTTTCAGGAAAATTCTCCTTTACACGTTTTGTTTAAGGCGATACAAATTCTAAAACATAATTTGTGTCAAGAGCACAGAGTGGGACCCTGATAGGGAATTCAATTATCTATCCAACCATATAAGTGTGCATAGGCCTAGAAACTACATATCTGAAAAATTAGACAAAAGCTTGAAAAATTAGAGGATTTTTTTAAAATGATAATCCTTGCTTACACGCTTTTTTTGAGGCGCTACATTGCCCAAACCAGAATCAGTGTAAATAGCGCAGAGCGAGGCCCTGCTAGTGATATATGGTCATCCCTTTTATTTTATGTCAACCCCACATTTTAACATCACTTATTTTTGGATTTAGTAGATTTATTTCTCATCAACATCACCACTGTGCTTTTCCCTCCAACCCTCCACCCCCCTTCCACTGCCATCCATTAGTCGTGTTTACGATTGATTGGGCGTTGTTACTTTTAAACACCCTTTCCTATTTGTTTCCCCCCTAATTACCAACAAAGGTGGAAAGGGGAGAATATGTTGGAATGTGTTTTGGAGAATATTAAATTGGACAGTATGTTCCGTGCTTTCGTTTTCATAAGTTCTAAAGTGATTTGTTTGAAGATTTTGTGCCACCATTTCAACATTAGAAAACTTATTTTCAAAGATATGTATTGTATTTATTTAGTATTCTTGAGAGGAGATAGTTTTATATTCATAGTTAAAATTAAATTTGTCCTCTAAAATTATTTTATCATATTTACAATAATCTTTAGGGACATACAATCTTTTTTAATTAAGTAAGTGTTGTTTCGCATTCCCAAAGGATTTACCCTACAATTTTTAACAATGGATACCCACCCTAGGTAATTTTCATGCTACTAAAAACAAATCTAATTATGTAGAATGTTTGTGTGTCTAAATTATAGCCTAACATTAATAAACATAGGCTTACGTATCGTACTTATTATTTTTATTTTTGCATCTTCCGCTAAATTAACCTTTTATTCCCTGGACCGTCGTAGGTTTAAAAAATAATTTCTTTATTAAATATTTCACTAACACACAGTTCCATATGTTGAGAATTTATGTAAATTTATTTTTAGAGAAAATATTAATTCAAGTATTTTTACTAATAATATTGTTTTAATTCATCTTTTATATTTCGAAAATGGTTATGTCAATTTTGCTATAAATTTTATAGGAGGTGTATTTTACTTTATAACTATCCAACAATAATTCAGTTTTGTTTACCTATAATTGATTTTTGTCAATAAAATGGTTAAAATGATGTGGTTTTAAATGAATTTATTGTGAATATTTTACATGATAAATGGAACTGTGGTTTTTCTTTTCTTGTGTACATATAGATTCATGATCCTCGTAACTTGTTGGTATATTTTATGTCATTTTAGGTCATTTTGTTTGGATTAGTGGCCTTGCTTGGTCAAATTTAGGCATTTATGTCGACTACAGGCCTAAATATTAATCTTAAGTAGGTACTGTTGATGTTTTAAATGCATGAATACTCAAAGGTAGATGTTGCTTTCAGATAAGCGATTTGTTTAAATCGATTATAAGCTTTTACCGGAATTAAAGTTTGTTTGTTAGATTCCGTCTGTAAAAAAGGTGGGAGGTTAAGGGGGCATAGACCCGTATCTTCTTAAGATGAAGGAAACAGATAAATGTTTATGTCCTATCTAAATGGTTTAGAAAAGTTGTATGCTTGCTACGAGAAGTTTTTTTTTTATCAATTTTAATGTCCTACTGTACAATGTATGGGGAAACCTAGGGTTTCTACCAAAACTGGAAATATCCTTGATTAGTTTTTTGATACGGAATATACTGGCATTTTGAATCTATAAAAGGAAAAATATTCAGTTTTTTTTTACATTGAGTGAAATGTTATATTAAGCATCTTGAGACGCCTGGTATTATTTGGACAACTGATAGTTCTATTTTGACCACCCCTCATTACTCCCCTCACGTCTATCTTATCTGCCACACAATTCGTTGACCTTGCAGTGGGCATGTTTACCTCACTTGCTGACCTTTCTATTCTCAGCCTCTACACCCTCCCTCCCCTCTTACATATTAGATAAATAAACAATTAATTGTTTTGACTACTACACTAGCAGCCAACCTCACCCTTACCCCCTCCACCCGAACTTTTTTCCATCTGTAACCATTATGAGTGATGTGCTAATAGTAGCTGCTCAAGTTCAAACATCACAAGAATATAGTTTTGAAGTTATCATATTATTATAAAGAATAAGATAATGTTAATATAATACAATAATGATTACAAAATTTGATATTTTTAAATTAAAGCATGCATAAACTGTTGAAAAAGTTCAGTAGCTTCCTGGTAGATTGCTCTGTCTTCGCGAGCACCTCTCCCTCCCCTCCCCAACCCCTTTTTGGCTTTCACTATCTTATCATCTTTTTTTCTGTAAGCCCGCTACTCGTTTATTTCCCGTTCAGATAAAACGAACAAACGGCGCAAGTGTTGGTAACGAGACGGTAAAAAAACCGTATGATCGATTCTGTACGTACCTCGATTTTTCGCGCGGTATTGATCCCGTCTGTTTCCAACAAAATTAGTTACTCACATAGTGACTTCAATATTTGCTGAAGTTGGCAACATATATTACCAGAGCTCAAAGCGCCTTGCTTAAATTTCTCTCTTGTTTTTAGTAGCAGACGCTTCAAAAAAATAGTTATTTTTCTATTAAACTTTAAAATATAATATTATTAGTTAGTTTGGAATAGTTATTAAATCTTCACCGTTTATTTAAAATTTGTTACTGTTAGTTTATATATGTGGTCTTATTTTTTTTTAATCTTAGGAGTGTTTTATTCAAGTTTAGGTTAGGTTTAGTTGTTTTTCACACGGACTGAAAATTTTCCACAACCCC
>JBCFYV010000673.1:0-67671 GCA_039000515.1 Timema cristinae
TAGCAAGATCTTAAAATGATTTTTTGGTCCATTTGGCCAAAGAACAAGTTCCAATGTTTTTTGGTGATTTGTGTTTGGTGAAAAAACCAAGCATTGTGTTTTTTTGGGTTATTTTTGTTTGCCCCTTATTCCTCGCGTATTTTCGCCATGCTGGGTCAGTTGAATAGTTATCGTGGGTTTTGAGATAAGTTTTAGACCCCCACCAATTGCAAAACAATACCAATTTTGCATCGTAGTAGTCTCAAGTGTGTAAATTCATTTCGTTTATTTTTTCTAAATTTGTGTAAAATTAGGCCATGTATTGATTGTTTATTTATTTTTGTTTCCAATTGGAGAAGATTAAATTATGTTTTTAGCCCTGGGGTCGCCGAGAATTAGGATTTTTAGGGGATACTTTTTAAGGATAACAAGTGCAGAAAAGGTGTTGATTTTTCAGTTTGGTCATTGACACTAAAAAAAATTAAATAGATTTAAGACACGAAAGTGTTTGAGCTTGTAATCACTCCACTAAAGTACCAATATTGGATAACTACTTGATAACTTCGGAAATAAATAAGGGCCACTGATAACTGAGAAAAATGTCTAGTGATGCCATTAGTTTGTGTACAAAGAATTAACAACCGCAAAGGGTGTCACTTTTTGGGAGTGAAAAATAATTTATTTTTTCAAAAATAAAGGGTAATTCTCTTAGTTTCAAGTAAACCCCAGTATTAAAAGTTCCGTTTTCACGAAAAAGACCCGATACGCACCGGGATTGAGTCAAATCATAAATTTTTTTTTAAATTCACTAATGAAGAACTGTGCCTTAAATTTCAATGCCCAATATAATAAAAACTATCACACATTGTTGCACATATGGAAAAATTTTAGGCAAGGCATTCTGTAATTTGCGGTCAAGGATCATACTACTCAAGCCAATGTTTTATAAGCACAAACGGATCAGAAAAAATATAACAGTATGCCTATGAAGGGATGCCATCCATTGTATCTAACCAGGTGTTTGAAACAATGTTATATGAGGTGAAACACATTAACTGAACCATGCAAGTATTTTTCCCCCTTTATTACAACCCTTTTGGTTTCTGCTGACGAGGTTAATGATGGCTTTGTGTTTATTGATAAGGTCTTTAAAAAATCGAAATTTATAACTAAAAAATGTGATCACCGACTAATCCTGCCCCTGGATATTGAAGATTTAATTCTAGTGATCGTCTCCAAATGTCAAAATGAAAAGGGGTTTTGATATGCAAGTTTTAAAACCATTAGTTTTGATGATTTCAGTTGATCACCAAGGCCATCATCATAGGAAAAAAGCGTGGGTCCCATAAACCCTGCTCTCTAAAAAAATTATTGGAGGGTTTGGTTTTATATTAAACTGGCTACACACTTTTTCATTTTACCTGACCTATTGTTTTTCTTAGGTAAAAGATGGTCCCTAAACTTTTTCGGTGGATTATTCATTCATCTAATTTCTTCAGTTTGTATAGCACATTGTTGTATTTTTACCTTTCGAGTAGGGCCTCCACCATTTTTTAAATTTTTTTCCCATATTTGTTTGTCACTACCAACCAATGAGTAAAATGTTTTTTTCCCTTTTTTTAGGGGCAGAAAACTATCTTCGATAAAATTGTTGACAATAATAAAGGGAATATGGGGGGAAACACTAATTGACAAACCGCACAGTGATAATGAGGAAATATTTAAGGAGCAAGCAAATTTGGAGGTCACTCAACAATCGGGCAAATTTTCACTCAGCGGGGAAAGACCCGCCTAACCTTTTCACACAAAACAAAGGGCCCACATAAAAAAATGCTGAAATCTTTACTTGAAGCCTTGAACCATTATAACCCGGGCATTTAATATAATAAAACTCAATTTTATTCCAATGAATAAAGCTACCATAAAACCCAAAATTTGGTCTTATGACGCTTCTAAAAAATTTAATCTAGTAACCCCCAAAGGAAATTTAAGCGGTCCCAAAATGCAAAAATTTTTTTCTGGAAATAATATTAATTTTTCTTTTTCACCCTTTGTGCGAAAAATAATAATAAATATGTTTCAACAAATACGTTCATAGGGAAATGACCGATATTCTCTATACTATTATATTTGAATCCTATAATGGACATAATCAAAAATACAAGTGAATAAAGGATTTTTTGATGTCCTTAAACCCCCTTTAAGGGCGATACCGATCCCCCCTCAAAACTCGCTTTTGATGTTTTTTACTTCGTTACCCCTTTTTGCCCAGGCCCTTGTAGGAACTTTTTAGTTGTTTTCATACCCAAAGTACTGATTCGGGTTGAGTCGTTATCATTTTATAAACAAATTTAAATTTAAATTTCCGGCCTATAACCTTTTCAATTAGGAAATGGTCTATAAACCCATAGGGGATTATTCAGGGCTAAAACCAAATGAGCATTAAAAAATTTTCCCTGTTGTTTGATAAAGTTTGGAATAAAAAATTATGAAAAAGTTTTGGGATTGGGGCCCAAAAATTTTAGACTTATTTCATATTGTAAATTGTACACCCTTTCTAGTTACAGTAACAAGAGGGTTTTTTAAAATATAAAGAAGGTATTTGACTCTAAATTTTGGAAAATTTCCCAGTGTTATTCGGTTTTAAAGGCGTTAAGGATGTTTTTTTTGACCCCCAAGACTAAATGGTAAAAGGTTTCCTCAAACTCCCAATCGGTCACTCATTGGTATGGGGGAGAGGATGACTATACCCTTAGCCCAAGAAGAAATATACATCGTTCACCAATGATCGATATACATTTTCCCCTTATTTGAAGAGATTTCACCAGGAAATTGGGCCCAGGAAGAATGGTAAGTAATAGAGTCCTATGGTGGGAAAAAGTTGAAGCATTCACCGTGAATGTTCAGGAAAAAATCGCATCGTAAAAAATACGGGAACGCGGGTTCAGCAGCTCTCTCAATTAAGAAGCAAAAATGTTTTTTTTTTACGTGTTCAGGATTTTTGGGGTTTTTATAAGCTATTGCATTAATGAAAAATCCAATCTGAAAACCCAAAAAATAATCCCATTTTCCCCAGAACTTTTACCAAAAAACCAAAAAAAAATTTTTAACATTTAGGCACCAAAAGTTTGGGACCCCAGGAAAGAAGAATAAAATATTGTGAAACAATTTTTAAACTTACTGGAGAAGTAATTCTGAGCCGCATTGCTAAATTTTTTTTTTAGAGCAGTTGAATCAGTGAGGGCAGCTACAAACCAAAAATAGATGGGAAGGGCCCCATTCCCGATAGGGGAATGAAACAGTGGAATCACTCGCAAGACTTAAAAGTTAATACAAAAATAACTGTTAATTGGATCTTTGACCTGATTACAAGATTTAGGTCTAGTATTTACCACTTGCTATAAAACCAAATAATTTAAAAAAACTGCCAAAAATTTAGGGCTTATGTGAGTACGAATTGGGAAAAAACATTAAAATAAAGGGGAAAGTTTTTAGATGAGGTCCGATAGAATAATTTTGCTAATTTTTTGAAAAAAAACTGTTAGAAAATTTAAACCCATCCTATGAATTACTGCTAACCCCTCTACCAAAAAGTTTTTTTCCCCCTCAGTGTGTAAATTGAGAAGTTTCAAAATTGTACAATGGAACCTTTTGGGCTCTTACTACTCTCTGACAATGATGCAACACAGAATGGGAAGGGGGGGTAAGGATGAAAAATTATCTTCCATAATGGAAACACTGTATGTAAGTAGATCGAAATCTAATAATTATGAGAAAAATGATTTCATTTATAATAAAATTACAGTTAAAAAAATTACATTTCGACTCTAAAATTTGTACAGCCAAAAAATTATTAAAAGATACAGATATCTTATATAAAATTTATTTTTATTTTGATTTTAAGAAATTTGCAAACGTTAGAATGAAATTTTAATTTTTTGATCTATTACTTATTTAAAAAAATAAATAAAAAAATATTTCCCGTGTACATATACAGATATTTTTATCTTACGTATTATTTAAATAATTTGGCTACGAAATTTTTTGATTTTTAATTAAAACTTGTATAATAAAATTTTTTTCGCAATAAACATTATTATGTTGTATAATTATAATTAATATTTTGCTAGATTAAATTTAATCCAATTTATTTATCATTTTTCTCACACTAAATATTTTAAAAACTGGAATGTATATATTTTGCCTTCTATAAATTTAAATTAAATGTAGAAATTTTATAACATTAATTAACAATAATAGCTTTTAAAACTTACATTTGTTCGAATAGGGCAATGTCGTCTTTTTAACTTTTTGGCCCCAACTAAATAATGTACTAATACGCAAAGCTAGAAAAAAAACTAAATTAATCCCCAAAAAACTCAATCAAAATAAATTCTTCAAACCCAAAACATTAATATTTTGTTATAGTTGTGTAATACACCCAAATAGTTAGGAAATTAAAAAATAGAATGGAATTATATTATTATAACTATTTATATAAGTGTTTTTATATTTATTAGTACTTTAAAGAATATTCATACCATTGTTAGAGAAAACTCCTTTGTTTGGTTGAGACGCTGACCCCGATTGTGTTGACAATAGTGTATGAAAATTTTCCCTTTTTAATGGATTCCCGAGTGGGATCTAACCATCACAGTAGTACGTTGCACACCCCAAAATTAAATTTTGGGGCCCATAACCCTCACGATACAATCCTTTGGGTTCAGCACTTAAATTTTTCAAAAACAGAAAGGGAATATTACCACTTTATTTTAAAAAGCCCACTATTACATTTAAACCGTTTAATGGGTACAGTTCTATCAAATTCTCTCACGCAGAATTCAATGCACAATTTTTGGGTACTGCCCTAAATTAGTACTTAAAATATAGGTTTTGTACCATACATATTTTATACCACAAAATACCCAAATTTTCTAGCATGGGGTTAACCAAAAATCCCTCACACGGGGTTCCCATTATCTGCAATTGATGCCAAAATTATTTTGGTCAAGTCTGAAATTGAAGTTTGAACCTAAGCCAAAAATTTTTGAAATAAAATTATGTTTTTGGTGAAATTTAAAAGAGTAATATTTTGAAAAGCAAAACAAATCAAATTAATACCAAATTTATATTTAGTCATGTTAATTTTATTATAGATTTTAATATTTAAAAAAATAAAATGATTAACTTAAAAATCCAAATTAAAGTCAAAGTATGAACAAAAACAGTTTTTTGCTCTTTTTCTCATGTCAAACCCAAAACTTTTGAAGTTTAAGAGAAAACAAAAACTAAATAAGATATTAAATAAAAACTTTCACAACTTTTAATTTTATTATTTACTGAAGTTTTCAACATTTAAAAGAGGACCCCTTCCAATAAAAAAAAGATAACCCTCCTATCAATATATTATAAGGTTTTTACCCAGCTAAAAACTTTTTTAAATTGAACTGTGCATAGTAAACACTTTTTATTAATTAGTAACCCCCAAGTGAAATTTTTTGCACATTAAACGTTCCCCCTCCCCCCCCCACCAAATATAATTAATTTTTTTTGGGTTGTTAAAATTTAAAATACTCAGCAAGTGTATACACAAAAAAAAAGTGAGTTTATTTTCTGTAACTGATACACAAAATTGTTAGATTTTTCTTTTTTTAAAATTTTTTGACAAAAAACTTGTTTTAACGTAAACTGGTTTTTCTTGTCAGAATCGATAAAACTCCCAACCATGAACCTTATTTATCCTGAGGCATTGTATTAGTTGATAAAAGGGATGTTTACAAGAAAAATATTAAATAGGAATAATATATATTTAATTTAATCCAACTAATTGTTTTTGAAATAACTTTATTTCTGTCAATATACTATTATTTTTCCCGTATCTTATTTAAAATTCTTAAAAGATATTTATTTAATTTTTAAATATTAATACTTTTTTAAAGTTTAAATGTAAAAGTTTTAAAAATCAAAGTGGCTATGACCCAAGAATGAAATAGTAAATCTAGAAAACGTTTTTTTTATAATTTATAAATAATTTTCACTATTTTTCTATTAAAAAATATCTACTAGAGTAATTAAGTCTTTTAATTTATTTAAGTTAGATTTCACTGCAGAATATCATTATAAAAAACCATTTTTTCATCTCCTATTAGTTTTAAAATACTGGTAGCCGAATGGGAAGTAAAAGAATTTTCAAAAATTTAATAATAGTTTTTCAAACATCCCCTCCTTAAATCACAAGCATTTTAGGTTGTGCTGTTATTTATTTTTTAGCCCGGGCATATAAGACGAGGGGGGAAAAAAGTATGGGGTTTGGTCAACTTTTGTTGGACTATAGTCTCTCTGGGGGCACAGAATTTGCCAAGGGTCCCCCAAGCGTTTGTTTTGCACCTACACCCGCAATGAGATGATTGATGATAGTTTTATAAGGGTTTTTGAATGTGTGAGTCTTTACCTACTTAACCTTTTTTACAATTCTTGTGCCCCTTTTGGGAAAATTCCCCTTAATGGAAGACCCAAAGTTCAGGGGAAAAAAACCACGGACCCTAGAATTGTAACCAGGTGCACTAACCACACATCACTGGTCATTTTGAGCTAATTATAACCAATTATAGCTTTATTGTATTAATTATGGTTCCCTTTAATGGATGGATCTAAATGTTATAAAAACCACTAAAAATACTTTTCAAATTACTAAATCGAATAATAATGGTTATTCAACGGTTTCGTTTGAATGACCTCGCAATGATTTTTTTTTAAATAAAGTGAACAAAAAAAAATTTAGTATTTTCTAAACATGTAATCTGATGCACAACAAGGGCGTTAACACCCTACTAAAATCAGCCAGGACACTACCCCTCACCCCACCTCATATATAATATATAACACTAGAATGATGCTTTAGATATCAGTGACCTGGTGGTCTAGGGGTGGGGTTTGGGATTTTATGTGCGGAGCCCGGGGGTTAAACCCTTGGTCCAGAAAGTTTTATTGATTCCCCAACCCCCTTCACCCTGACAAGAATGAAATTAACCCAAACTTGGAATGTGGGAATTCCAGGCCTCCCCGGGGTTCGATCCCATTTTTAAACGTATTTCCCTTTCATCTCACAATACCCCTACAGTTACACTTTACGAAAGGGCTTACCCCAAAGGGGTAGAAGACCCAATGTTTAAAATAATAATAATAATGTTTTAGATCATTCACCCACTGATTCGACAAAAGATTGTGTTAATTCTCTAAATCAAAATTTATTTATAAAAATGTAAATTGTTATTAAATTTTAAATTTGAAGCCCAATTAAAATCAAGAGAATTTTGTTTTTAACATCGTAATATCATAAAAAAATTTTCTTTAATTTTTCACATGGCAATATTAATAAGGTTTATAATCACAGATTTAGAAAAATTTATGGTTTTTTTATTTTTTAAGGATTGTCGTTTTTTTTTTAAAAAGCCCAGGTGTTGTAATTTTCGTATAAAACCATTCTTTTAAAAGAAATTTTTTTTAATTACAAAGCTGTCTTAAAAACTTCCACTAAAAGAGTTATGGATCATCCTAATTAAAACCCATATTTTAAATAATTTATTTTAGTAAAAAGTTTTAAAAGCTATTAGCATATGCACCCCAAAACAATAAAAATCTAAAAGGGCGAAAGCCCTTAACTGGGATGTGAAAAAAAAGTATCGTACTTTACTAATTTGATATTTTAAATTTTGTACTAGTACTTTGACTCGATAAATTTTTTTCCTAAAAGTATTTATCTCCGGTATCGAATTGGTATCGAGAGAAAATATTTTTTTTAGCTATCTTCATCATGGCCCATGCTGAGAAAATGTTTTTTTAGGGGGGTCGAGAGAAGAAAAAATGACTTATTCTCAATCCCACTCTTTTTAAAAAAATTTTTTTTTGCCTATCATAATTTATTGCTGTTCTTTCATCGTTGTTTATCAAAACAGTCACCTGACTGGTTGAAAGGAGGAGACATCTACATAAACCTTTTTTTTTCAAACACAAACTAAAATAAAAGCTTCTTGGGTTACAATAAATCATCTATTAAGGTGCTCCAGTAGGGACACTTATCAACTTTCAGGACGGAAATGCGTCAGAGCTCCCCACCTCCCCTCCCCCCCCCGGCTGGACTCGCGGACGGGGATCTACCCTTCGTCTCTCTTCCTCCTCCCTCTCCCCCTCTCTCTCTCAGATTGGGGGTAGGGAGGTGGAGCTTAAGAAAGGTTGTAGATTGGTTCAGACTAGAAAGCTCGCCAAGGGGGGTAGATTTCGTAAATATGATCTAGAAAAAAGGGGGGTTTAAACCTTTAATTTAGTTTTACATTTTCTTTTAGATTGACGTGCTATCTCTAAAACAGACTTAAAAAAGGTTTTTTCTTTCACATTGGGGTCTTTCCTCAGTCCCCCCTTCTTTAAAAAATGTTTGTGGAATGGGGGTTTGTGACAAGTGAGGATGCCTTTTCCTCTGTATCGTTGGCTAGTCGCTCTCCTAGCTGTGAGACTGCTTTAAAAATCCGGGAAATTTTCATCTGTTTTTTTTTTTTATCTTGTGGGAGAAGCTTTTGAACGAAGTGGTCTGTGGGGAAATTTTAAAAAGAATATCTTCAAAGAGGGCTTAAAATAGTTTTTAATTGGGAAATGCCCTTTGCGTGGGTTTACTGAAACTTTAAACTTTCCATCCGTAGAGGGGGGGGCTAAATGTTTGAACTCCTTTTTGCTCCCCTGTAAGGGGGGGAGTAGTTTACAACCCCTTTCTTCTACTTTCAATTTTGAGTTACCCCTTTAAGAGAAATCATTACATCAACTATATTCAAAGATTAACAACAACATCAAGAATGTCAGTGAATACTCAGCCGCGCTTTTAAAAAAGTGATTGGTTTTACCGAGGTAGTGTCACGGAAGTTTTTGGATTTAAGATAGGCCGCGGATTATATACAAATATAAAACAAAAACAAAAATCGGTGTAAAGGTTTTTCACCTTGGGAGAACAAAATAACGTGTGTTACCGACGCGGTTTCTTACTCCTGATGAACAATGAAGGAGCTTTTCCCCCAAACTTGACTTACCCGCTAAATACCAAGGCTCCCAAAAAGAGCAAGACGGGTCATAAAATTCAAAGTTTCATTATTGCAACCATTTCTAGGGGTAAATCAAATAATTAAAAGAGTATTTCTTTCGTCAAATCTCGTTAGGGTGACAGAGTGTTGTTTTTTCAAATAACCCCTTACGCAAATGCGGGTTTTACTTCCTTTTAATTCCTAATTAGCATGTTGAAAAATTTTCAATCTCGGTTAGGATGTACAGAGTATTGTTTTTTTTTTACTCTTCCATCTACGCAAATGGTGTTCATTTCCCTCTAATTCAACCTTCTCAATTCCTAATTAGCAACATTATAGTCTACTCATCCTCTTAATTCAAAAATTGATTCTTCATTGGTTAAAGATTATTGCTTCGAATTTTTTATCTTTTTTCGCTCGGAACATGTAGGGGAAGATTGACGGGCTTCCAGGGGGTGATTTAAAGGGTTTGTCCTCGCTTTAGCTCACACATTATTTGGAAACTTCGGATAAAAACTTTGTTCTTTATTAATTTTACAAAAGGGTTCAAATCTCATCAGCGGACTTAATGATAATCCGCCAAATATAAAAAAACATTATCAATTTTACTTAAAAAATGTAAATTTTCGAGTCATTTTTGAATACATTTAATATGATTTTGGGTTAATCTAATCAGAGGGATTCGGAAAATAGCGTGCTTTTTTTCCCAGCATCACCTTACTTCCCGTTCGGCTATAACTAATTAAGCTAATATTTTTAGATATAAGAAATGGTCATATTTATAAGATTGTACTCTCTTTTGTGGAAGAAAAATTTAAAAACCATTTTTTAGAAAATTTTCCTCGACAGGGGCCCTAGATTCAAACCCTTTTGACCCCTTCCCGTAAGCAGTCATAGGGTTAGGTTTTAATATATATTTTTTTGAATACATTAATTATTTTGGTTTAAAACTAATCAAGGTATTCGGAAAAATAGCGTGCTTTCCTAGCATCAGTCTTAACCCTTGGGGGTTATGAACTAATTTAAGCTAATATTTTTAGATATAAGAAATGGGCTATATTTTAAATGTTACTCTCTTTTGTGTGAAGAAAGAATTATAAACCTTTTTTTTGAAAAATGTCCTCAGTACAGACCTAGTTTCGAACCTTGACCCTTCTCGTCAAACAGCTTGGGTTAGGCTTAACATACTTTTTTTGAATACTTTTAAATATGTTTTTGGTTAAATTAACCAGAGGTTTTCGGAAAATAGCGTGTTTTTTGTACTCACGCTTACTACCCTTGGGGCTATAAACAAATTTAACTAATATTTTTGATATAAAAAAATGGCTATATTTTATAAGATGTGTACTCTTTTTTTGTGTGAAGAAAGAATTAAAACCATTTTTTGAGAAAATCGTCCTCAGTACACCCGCTAATTCAAACCCTGATCTTTCCGTCAAAACGTCTTGGGGTGGGCGTTAATCATATCATTTTTTGAATAATTTAATAGTTTTTTGGGTTAATCAAATAAGGGGATTCGGTTCGGAATCCTTTGCCCCGATCGAGTTCCTCCGTCGTTTCGATCCAACTCACGAAAAAAGCGTTTTCCTCCTCCAGCGACTCTCCCGGGGAAAGGGCGTAGAACCGCGTTCCCCGGGACCGACTCGATTTTGGAAAATTTTGGGGTCCCCCCCTTCCTTGAGATTGAACGGGAAACGGGGTAGAGCACGTTCTACAGATGACTCGTTTCCCCCAACATTCGGATTATGACATCCGACCAGTGCATAAAGAATCGCCGCAATCAGTAACCTTTGTCGGCCCGCGCGTGGGGTTATTCTAAACCACCTTTCGAGATCTTAATATCGCTCATGCCTCCGCGGTAACCCAACTGCCAAACATGCGAATGAGATACCCCCTCCCCGGCCTCGCAGCCCTTTTTCCCTCGGGATGGAGGGGACGTGCCCTCCGTTCCTTCTAAACTATACCTTCGTTTTGATCCACGAATTGTGAGCAGCAAACCCCAACATTTGACTTTAAAACTCTATACCCAGAACGTCTGATTATTTTCTCTAAAAGGTAAACATCCGGTACGAAATCTTTCAACCCTTCCCGTAAAAACCCTCCCGTTTTTACCTTTCATATCTTCAGTAGGAAGGTCCGGATTATCCCCGACGTCGACGTATTTTAAACAGTTGGGTTTCGACAGTTCGCGGTAAAACCCCTTTTTTCGAAAACATCCTTATACTGCTGATACGAACTTATCCCCCCACTTTAAAAATTTTCGGGTAAATTTTTTAAATATTTGAAACGTTTATAGCGGATGTAAAAGTCTATCTTTTATTGACGTCTAAAGTATCTTTAGGGTCGAGTGTACCGTAGGGTTGTTTTTGTCCAGTAAGGAATCGATCATATTATCCATCGATAGGACCCTTTTTAGCCGTGAACCTCCTCCACATCATGTTCTTGGAGAAACATTAAATTTTTCCACGACGCGGGCCTTGACGTTGCTAAATGTAGAATAATGTTTGATCCTTTTTCTCTTCATGAGGTTTTGAATTCCCTTGAAAAAACTCTGTCCCATTACCCTTTTGGGAGATGAGGTCGGGGGAAAACCCTTTTGGGCCGGGGCCACCTTGTCGAGGGGGAGACCCTTGCGGCGCGACATTTTTACCCGTTTTAGTCTTGACGGGTGCGCCCAACCCCTCGGGAATACACGTCGATGACTGGAGAAGGTACTTGAAGACCTTTTTTCGACCCCGAGTGGGGTTTCATCCCCCCTTTGGCCTAAAGGACTCGTTTCAACCTCTACGCAAATGTCTTCGAGGAAATCGTGTCTTGAGGACGATGAATTTCGCGCGCAACTCCCACTTGACGCTGGACATGAATGTGATAAAATACCGAAGAGATGAACTCTTTATACGATGACCTGGCCCCCCCGAAAGTTCCTCAATGTAGAAACGATCTCGTTTTTCGTGAGCGGAATGATCGCCCCTGGGTAGATCGTGCAAGAGTCGTAATCGATCGCCAATTCTTAGGATTGCCCCCAATGGGTATAACGACCTCCTCTGTCTCATCTTTAAAAAACCCCAACCCCAAGCCCCTCCTCAACATATTTTGATGTTTAAAACGAATACTTTGATCGAGCTGCATTTTGATACGAGCGTAGGGTTCATTTCTAACCGTCGCTTTTCATTTCTTCGAGCATAGATTTGAAATTTTTTTCAATCGCCCTTAGAAAAAGGGACGGTGCTTTCTGAAGAGTATTCTAATAGTCCTCGATATACGGTAACGTCTTATTTTAAGGAGTATTGTACCGTCTCTACCGGGAATACGATAGGCTATCTCCGAGCTTGGTAGAGTACCTTCTTGAGGGACCCATGGGTCTTATCGAAGCGCGTGGATAAATAAAGAAAAAGTATCCAATAGATGGTTTTTTTTTGAATATTCAGGTAAGGCTTACATCCCCCTGGGTTTTTGGGTTTTGGAGAGCCCTTCCCCATCTTTTTTAGGGATCCGGGGTAGGTTTGAACGTTTCATTCGCGACGTGCTCTATCGTGTTGGCATAACGTGTTGCTTTACTTTTTTTTAAATTTTCTTACTCACTTTTTATATCCCCCGTGACCTTCGTTGACTGAAAAAGGTTTTTAATGTCTCTTAGCGTAAGAAATCTTCTTTATACTAAAGAAAGTAAAACCTAATTATACGTGTAAAATTTTGAGAGTGTCGGGCGTTTTTCTATCAGAAAGATAAGAGTCATTTTTGGACCCCTCGAAAGGTAATCGCGATAATTTTAAGATTCAACAAGCATAATATCTTTAAAGTTCATGACTATTTTAAAACATCCCCGTTTTTCTTGAATTTATAAACACGTTCGCCCTTTGGTAAATTCGAAATGTTCGTATCATTCCGCATGGGTTTTTCGAACCCAAAGTAGATGTAGATAAAACTACGATTAACCGTAGATTTACAAAAATTTAGCAACCGGCCCGAAGGTGATGAGGTTAAAAATATGTTCCGCAAACTAAGCCCCTGCATCGTAAACCGTCAGTATCCCCCCTTTACGATATAACCTCTCCCTATCAAATCGTTGTTAAGGTTCGTTGTATCACAAAGTTCCTCTAGGCTTTACAGCTTTTGAAACCTAAAGCGCAAGTTTTGTTTTTTTTTTCACGAGACGATCTTGAGACATTTCCGGGACCTCCCCACCCCTTTGACATATCTTCTCAAAGTCGGCTTTTATTCGTCCTTCTCCAAATCTCGACCCAACGATTCCTCTGTCTTTGATGAATCCTTGGGGGTGTTGTGGGCCTATCACTCGTTACTATTTTCGATCCATCCTATCGACGTAATCTTTTTTCAGACTCCTTAGGGCGATGTCGTTCGACTTTGACGATTCTCTTCGATTAGCAACGTAATAGCCTGAGATTTAGAGTCAGTTTTTCCTTCCTCTCGAGAGAGATCTATATTTGTGAACTAGGGCCGAATTTGAATGGATTACTTTATGTTTTATCGCGTACTGAAAAACGTTCTTGTCAATCGTGCAAGAAAAGGGAAATCGAACCCGTAGCGTACGTCCTTTTCAATCTCATATCTTTGCCCCCACCAGAAAATCGTACTTTTTTTTTTTCCAACACAGTGGCAAACCCCCTTAAAATTTTTTGGGAATTTCATATAAGTGTTCACGTACGTGTAGACGTTCTCAATTCGTATCGCCAAACCTGAATGGAGGAAAAGATTGTTTTTCATCACTCTTTTCGAAAGCGCGAGTCGTCTGACAGAGAAGAAACATCTATAGCCTTATGTCTCCCCCAACTGAAAAAAAGCCAAATTTTAAACTGTTTATCGCAGCGACGTCGTCGAAAAATAAATTCAGATGGGGTTGGGTTTTCGGACGGAGGAAAATTTTCCCGCTTTATCGGATAGGGGAAATAGCCCAAACCTTCGACGACGAGAGAACCTTTGATAAACGTTGATACTAGGGCTGGTACAACGATTTGGAGTAAACGTACACTTTCTTAAAACGTAAAACCGTTAGGTTCCTCAACTGGCTGATCAGGCTTTGGGTTTTACGCTATTTAAGGTCCGCAGATGATGCAGTGATAGTATCATAAAAAATACCGTGCTCTGAGAAAAGCTCCCCCCTCATCGTGATCGTTGTTGTGTACAGTTAAAGAACTGTCTTTTTTCCAAACCGCATGTTGACAATTCATTATATAATGCGCGCACCTATATAATGTAATCATACGGTCATGAGACAAGAAAGGGGAGGATTGTTGGATAAATAATCAAATCACCTTTTTAAGCGCAATCCCTGGAACCGTCTGCGGCCCGGGGGAAAAAAGTTCAAAAACGATTGAAAGGGGGTATCCGGAAAATAAACATTGTGGTACGTAAAGAAACCGATATCGCCTACTCAAAAGGTAAAAGATCTTGCAGGACGTCATACAGCAACGTGAATTTTGGGAAAACTTTGAAAAATACTGCACCTGCTCAAAGTAGGGCAGAAAGCCACCGCGGGGGCGGTCACCAAACGCGATGAAAGCTAAAGTCAAGAGGGGTTAAAGGGTCTAAAAAAAAAGAAGAAAAACTCAACGCGTCAACGGCGAGCTACTCTACTAGACGCCTAAGAAAAGGGGAATTCTCCTTTTTAAATCCCTTTTTGATCGCAGCGTTTGACCCGCCCCGCGGGGCCCCAGGAATCACGAAGGCGGTACAAAGTGCAAGGCGAATACGAAAAAATTGAACGAGGCTCAGAGACATAATGTACGTCGAAGTATCCCCATGGGAAAGGCATGCATCTACCCTTTACCAAAAGAAAAGACTCCCAAAAACGTCCCTTTTACTAAAAAGGGATCGCGCAAGTACCCCGCCGATTTAAAAACCCCCTTCTCTGGGAGTATTGCGAGAAAACTTTTTACCAAACGGTCCCCCTTTGGAAATGGGAAAACGCCAAAATCAATCTTGATGTTGAAGCGTAAGGGTACATTGGGGGCGTATAAAAAAACCCCGGCGGCCGGGCTGATTTTTTCGATAGTTTCGGTGATCTAAGGCCCCCGTTTGAACTTGTCCGAATCTCGGGAATACCCCACCATAATAAATTTCGGTATCAGAGTACTGTACCGTTTTAAATGTGGTTTTTTTTTTTAGCTTTCCTTAAATACTCGGTAGACTTTCATTTTTTTAAATATGTCATGACGCTTACACTGACGGGTCCAAGTTCGAATCTGACAAAAAACTACTTCCCGCATTCCGCCCCGGGAAAGAGAATCGGAAAAGAATGTTTCATGGGACAGATCAATCGGGCCACTTCAATTACATCCCGAACATTGCGAACGTTTTAAAAAATTTTTTATTGTGACGGAAAAGGTTACAGCCCCTCCGGGCCCCTTTTGAACTTAGCTTGGATCGATTTTTACAAGAAAGCCCGGTAAAAAAAACTCTCGTTTATGGGCGCCCCAGCACTTAAAGAACTAAATCACTTGAAATAAAACCTATCGACTTTACCCGACCAGGACGTTTGCTCCTTGCTAGGTTCGACTCGGTCATACTTCCTGCGGGGAAAGCAATATTCCAATACTGGAAAAATTTCCACGTAACGGGGTCCCGTAGAATGTAGTCTCGCTACGGCACTTATGTCAAGGGAGAAACGAGTCATACCTTGACGACTCGCAGGCCCCCCCCGGGGCTATAGAAGTGGAAGCGCCTAGCAATATAAATTTACCTTCCGGTAAAAAGCGATAATAGATCTTCGCGGTAGATGTTGACGAATGGGGGAAATCATAAACTTTAGAGACGAGAAGATATCGTTTACTTTTCATCTGAAACGTTTCATGGAGATGGACTTGTACAAAAAAAAACGAATGGCAAAGTCTTCCTCGAAACATTGAGAGAAGGCAGAAAAAGGTTTTTAACCCCTGCTAATAAACTCTATTTAAGAGGGTCAAAGTTTTCGTTACGGAAAAAGGGATGACGCCGCAATATTTTAAATTGGGGACCTCCCTTTTTCGATACGGCCTTGACAGTTTCCAGTACATTCCTACGCCTTTATTTTCCTGGTCCGTTAGTAACGGGAACAAATTAGGAAAAATTACCAAAAAAAAGGGTTTTTGCACCTAATATGCTACATATTAAGGACAACTTTTGAATGGGGGAGAACCTGGAAAGTACTTCGGGATTGTTAATAAGGGAATACTGCATCTTTTCTAAAGAATCCCCTTGAGACAACGGGGAGAGATTGATCAATCGAGAGGTGGGTATTTAGACTCGCTTAAAAAACTACTTTATAAGAATTTGGCAAATCATCTTTCAAAACGCGGTTGGGGGTTTGAAGGATTCACGTACATGCGAAAAAGGCTTTTTTGACGTATGCACCCCTTTACGTCTCAACTGGGTTTCGTTGAAACTTTCCCGAATAGATCAACGCGAAAAGGAAAAACTGGTGCTGTTTCTTTCGTCGGTGACAAAAACGCTTTACAAAGAACCCCACCCCCTGCCTAGGATCGAGTTAAGTAAAATATTTGGCTTGAACCAAATAAAAAGTTACGATATCAATCGCTAAACATGCTTAATTTCATAAAGGGCGGGAGGATCCGAGCTGCCTTTCCGTACTTGGAATTGAAATACCCTAACGTACCTCCTCAATAAACGATTAGACCGTGAAAACGTCAATTTGCTGGGAAAAACCTCTTTACGTTGTTTTCGCGTTTTTCAGCCCGGGACGGAACAATAGACCCAGGAAAATATTTTCGCCCTTTGTAATTTACAATTTGCTAAACTCTATCAAAATTCAAACATGACCCTTATGGGGATATAATTTGAACTTTAGACAAGACCCCTTTCTCAAAAAATTATACGAAGACTACCCCCAATTTCCTTTTCTACTACGGAACGAGCGCCCCTTTACCTTTACTTACCCTTTCCCATTTCAATTCTCACCCCCTATCGCTTTTCGATGCTAGCCGACGGAAGATACCTAAAGAAGGGCCCCTGCCGTGTCGATAACGTTTGAGACGGAGGAAAATATCCCGGTGTAACCAAGGCGTTTTGTTTATCATACACATAGAGTTGTCCGTTATAACCCTTCAAGCAGTGCTTTTCAAGATGACACATAAATAGAAAAACATTGTACAATACGGCAATTTTCCCCCCACCTCATACCGGAGGGGGGTGGAAAGTTCAGTACAATCAACAAATTTTAAAGGGAACGGGGGAAGATGGTGGGCTAAGATATCATCAACGCTGATAGTGACAAGTACAAAGCTTAAAAAAAAACAGTTTTCCTTTACCTGTAAAAAAAAGCCCGCTGCTAAGCGAAGGGTTTTTAAGAATTTTAATTTTGATGGGACAAAATTTGCGACTGACCAAAAGTGCGATGCGAAGATACGAGTTCGGTTATTCCACCCTTGCTTCATTGAAGTCTTGATAAACGAGTATAAATAGTACATTGATTTAAAAAAGTTATCATGCTTCTGGGTCAAGACGGGGTTGACAGGGGTCAGACGGAAAAAGAAAACTACGAGTTTCAAACGTTCGTTTGGAAGAAAATAAAAAACCGTGAAAAAAACAGGAGGCCTCGAAGAAAAGGGAGCCTTTATGAAATTTTTTAATTAAAAAAAACTTTTAACCGTACTTGCAAAGTTTTAAACTTTTAACGATTATTCCCGTTAAATTTAAATTTTTTTAAACAGAAATTTCTGAAATTAAAAAATTATTATAATTTAAAATGAGGAAAATTTTAAAACTTTAAAATTTTTTAAAATTTTAAACATTTCTATTGTAAGGCAAACTTTTTAACATTAATACGATAAGTTTTTTTCTTTTTCTTTAGAAATGAAAACGATTTTTTTAAATAAAAAAAGAATTAACGATTTAAACACTTTTTTTTTTCTTACACTATAAAAAAGGGGGTAAGGATGAGTAGGGTGCTATGTACCTCTTTGCGCTATGAGAGGTCCCATACGATTCCAAAATGATTTATTATTTAATAAAAAAAATTTTCCCCTTTTAAAAAAGTAAAATAAATTTTTCGACCAATTTTGGTAAGAAGGTGAAATCCGGACCAGGTTTTAAAAATTTACTGGGAAAAAAAAAAAATTTTTCAATTTTTTAAAAAAATTTTATTAAAGGGGTATTTTCAAAACAAATTGCCCTCATTTCCATGGAGATTTTGTACCCATCCCAATAAATAAAAATTTATTAAAAACAGAAAAATTAAAAAATTTTTCCCCCCTTTTAAAAAACAAAAGGGGTATGGATAGAAAAGTCTATGACCTCATTTTGAGACGAGGTGTAAATACCCCCAAAACTTAGGTTTTTTTTATTTTGGTTTAAAGTAAAAAAGTTTTTCAAACCCCCTTTTTTTTAAAAAATTTATTAAAGGGGACTTATTAAATAAAATTGCCCCAATTTGCGCGAGAGAGTTTCCATACCATTCAAAAATTTTATTTTTTAAAGGTAAGAAAAAATTTTTTCCCACTTTTTAAAAAAAACAAAGTTTTTAGGGAGGAGGGTGTTTTGTAAATATTGTGTTTTTTTTAAAGAGGGATAACTCCTCCCATGGTTTTTAATTCTAGGGAAAGGTAAAAAAATTTTTTCAATCCCTTTTTTTAAAAATTTTTATTAAATATTTTAACATTAAAAATTTTCGCATAGAATTACCCAACATTAAATATATTTAATTTTTTGGGAAAAAAAATTTTTTTTCCCCCCAATTAAAAAATAAAATGGTAAGGATGAGTAGGGTGTTGTTTATTTTGTAAAAGAATGTAATTTTTGGGGGATATGGTTTTTTTTTTTTAAATTTACTAGGTTAAATTAAAAAAATGTTTTCTTTTTGGGTTTTTTTTTTTTTAAAGGGGTTATTAAAAAAATTTTGAATTTTGGTGTGATATTACCCTAATTTTTCCAAATATACTTTTTTAAATTTAAAGGTAAAGAAAAAATGTTTTTAAATTTAAAATTAAAAGTTTTTTGGGTGGTGGGGGGTATTTTAATCTTTGTGTTGGGAGGGTCTTTGGATTGGGGTTTTTTATTAAATTTATAGGTTTAAGGTAAAAAAATTTTTTTTTCCAATTTTTTTTGTTATTAAAGGGTATTTTAAAATTGAATATTTGGATTGAGAAGAATAATCAAATTGTTTTTTTATTTGGAAAAAAAAAAAGTTTTTTATTTTTTAAATAAAAGGGTAAGGGTTTGAGAGGGGGGAATGTATTTTATTTTGTATGGGAGTGTGAATACTTTGATTGGGGGTTTTTTTATTTTTTTTTTAAGGTATTTTTTTTTTCTAATCCCGATTTTTTAAAATTTTTATTAAAGGGTATTTTTTTTTGGGCCCCAAAATTTTATGTGGGTTTTAAATTAAATTTGAAAAATTTTTTTTATTTGGGGGAAAAAATTTTTTAATGTTTTTTTTTTAAATTTTATTAAAGGGTTTTTTTTTAAAAATTTGAAAATTGGGTGATGGTGTAATACCTCCAAATAAAGAAATTTTTTTGGGGGTTAAAAAAATGTTTTCCCCCCTTTTAAATAATAAAAGGTAAGGAGAGTGGGTGTATGTAATTTTGTGTTTGAGAAGGTGGGAAATTTGTATTGGGTTTTTTTTTTTTTTTGGTAAAGGGGTTGTTTTTTTGTTTTTAAATTTATTTTTTAATGAGTAAAAAATATAAAAGTTAAAGGGGGAGAGGGGGGGGGGGGAAAAAAATAAAATATTTTTAAAAATTGGGAAAATTATTTATTTGAAATAAGATATCATTTTTTTTAAAGAGTGGAAAATTGTTTTTTTTTTTTGTTGTTTGTTATGTTTTTTTTTTCTGTATTTTTTTAAAAAGATAAATTTTCTTTTTGAAAAAGGTTTTTTTTATAATTTTAATTTTTTATTTTTTGTATTTAAAAATAATAAAATGAAGGGGAAAAAAATTTTTTGTTTAAATGTTTTTTTTTAAACAGATAGAAAAAATGTATTTTTTTTTTTAGTTTTAAGTTTATAGAACAAAATTTTTTTTTTAAGTTTTTTTTTGTTTTTGTTTTTTGTTTAATTTTTTTTATAATTGGGTGTGTTTTTAGGAGGGTAGATGTGTATTGAGGATGTTGAAAAAGGGGGGAATTTTTAAAAAGAGAAAATTGATTGGTGGAGGTGGAAAATAAAATTTTTGGGGAAGTGGGGTTTTGGTAATTATGGAATAAAAGGTAGGTTTTTTGAGGTTTTTAAAATTTTTGTGTGATGAGTTGGTGAAAAAGGGATGAATTTTTGGTGTAAAGTTTTTGAATTTAAGTTATTAAGGGGTTTTTATGGATGGTTTTTGGGAAAAAAATTGATTTTTTGGGAGAGGTTTTAAGGTATTTGATTTATTGGGGTTTGGTTTAAAGGGGTGAATGTTTTTTAGGGGTAAAAATATTAATGGTGAGATTGTGGTTTGTTTTTAGTTTGAGTTTTTTTGGGTGGTTTGTTGTGAAAGTGGGGGGGTAGGTGTATTGTGGGTTAAGTGGGGTTGTTGTTGGTGAGGGTGGTGTTTGTGTTTAGTTTTTAAAGTTGGGGGAAAGGGGTTTGGGGGTTTGTGGGTTGTTTTGGTTTAAAATGGGTGAAAATGGTTTTGTTTTTTGGGTTAAATTTAAAATGGAATTTCCCCAATCATACTTTTTAAAATTTGGACCTATAATTACCCCCCCAAAATTTTCCTTCCCCACATTTTATTTTTACCGTATACCCCTTTTTTAATATAAACACCAATCCATTTTCACGTTTAAAACATTTTTTCAAACTTTTTTCCCTTTACCCTCTTTCCCCACTTTACTTATAAACCTCCATAAGCTTAAACGGGGAACCCACCCTCCCATTTCAACCTTTCCTAAACTTTTTCTGACTATAAAACTCCGTCTTACACTAAAGTCTTAACTTTCTCGTGTTTTCCCTAGGGGTGAACCCCCTTTTGGGAAAGAATGGCAAGTCAAGAAATCTGTACACTCGGGATTTTAAAAACACCCCAAAATCCCATCCCATCGTCCCCCCATTTTTACACGTCCAAAGGGTCAATTTCATATCTTAAACCCACCAAAACCCTACATAGGAAACGAGCCAATATGCTAAAAGTAGATCCATTCACTCTAATAAACGATTTAAGTCCTGTTTTTAGAACGGTAAAATGAGTTTCATAAACGTTTTTTCCTACAGAGTGACGATTAGCTACAAACTACCCCCCCTCGAATAGCCCCTAAATAAATTTGATGTATATCCACATCACTTTTAATTTCAAGCCGTACCCTATTATTCTCAAAAAGCCTGGTACCGAACGGGGAGCTGTAGAGACCATCCGGATCGAGCCATACGTTT
Organism: Timema cristinae; assembly: GCA_039000515.1. Lineage (NCBI taxonomy): Eukaryota > Metazoa > Arthropoda > Insecta > Phasmatodea > Timematidae > Timema > Timema cristinae. Next base: position 21,349 of record JBCFYV010000673.1, read on the forward strand.
TCAACAAAGATCAAAAAGTTCAAAGACCCAGCCAGTAGCTTTTACGTCTGTAACAAAAGGGGTTTGAGTAATCCCAAAGATTCTTACATTCAAATAGTCCCCAAACCCCACACGTGATCATGTTTTCCTGAGAGAAAGGACATCCTTAAACGTTTAAAAAATTTATCTTTGTGGGTAATGAGTTTCTTTCGGGCGCTAAAATGAATCTATATAGTCTTGGGGAAAACAACCTTTACAGGCCTTTTGAAGCGTTATCCGGGATACACTAAAAAGTGTTTTTTAATTTTTTCCAGGTTCGAGGTAAATACCATTTCCGGGGGAGGTTCATAGAAAGCTAAAAAACTTTTTAAAATTTTTTTTAATTGTGATCCCTCAAACCCGACCGAATAACTTCATATTACTTTGAATCTTCCCATATCTCTCCAAATAATTTTAACTTTTCCGGATTGCAAAAACCACTCCCCTGTGAACGGATCATTTCTCTCGTTCAACAATGATTCAAAAGGGAAAAAAAATTGTTAAGCAACTCGCGTTATGGATTACCACGCTCAATGACTGGGGTTTTATTTTAATTTTCCAACCACCGTGACTGCTTCACGATAAAGCCCTGTCAAGTGACAATGATCCAAACACTATCCTTTCGCGTAGGTTTTTTCACATAAGACAATGGGGGGCGTATATGAGCATTCTTTGAGCTGGTGTTACGGTTCTTTGGGAAACTCGTTACATAATAACGAAAGCGTTTTTCCGTACTACGAGAGCTTCAACAAATTGATCAGTAAAATCTTTTCCCGTAAGTGTCGTACTCTAAAGGATTATCATCAAAATTACATTTATGTACATCCCACAGAATCGCTACAACCTGTACATTCCGTATAAGAAAAATTTCGTGTCGGGATCACACGTCTCACAGCAAAGTAAGCTCTAAAAATACGTATACAAAAAAATCCTGTTTTCCCCCCCTCTTTTAAACGTAGAAAACGTGGGAAATTTTAAACTCTCCTTGGGGGAATTTTTAACCTTACCGGCCCAAATTTTTTCACGTTTCTTTATGTTTTGAAGTTTTTTTTCAGTCAGAAAAGGTCAGATATGGGTCACAAAAAAAACCTACGTTTTTTGTCAGATATGGGTTAGTTGGGGTTTTTAACCGTGACAGATTTTGACGCCTGAATAAAAAGTTTCCGTCCCAGCACGTTATCAGAAAAATAAAATGTCTGGCGCCTTTTTAGCGCTGACATGTATAGGAACGATTCTAGCGTTTTAGATTGTCTACTCTGTAAAATAAGAGTCACTCCCTTTTCGGTTTTTGCGTGTGCACTTTTAACAAAATTTACTTAATCCTTTCGAAGCGTTCGTATATCTCATTTCAAAAGGGAGCGGGATTCCATCCAAATTTTCAGCACGTCTTGAATTTAGGTTTATGAGATAAATCTGAGCTCTTCCTGTCAGTCAAAAAGGGACGCCAATACTTAACGGGGGGAAACAAATCCTTCTTCACTTTAACTTTATCAGCGCTCTACGTCTGGGTATAGTTTCAGGGATTTGAAGTGGGCCCCCCATCGGAAAGCCGAGTTTTTCGAGAAATTTACTTCTTTCCAACTGCCGTCGTATACCATCCACTAGAAACGAAGTCCTCCCATTGAGAAGGGGTAAAGCCACATTTTTTATATATCTCCTCCGGTTATTGGGTTTAAAAATATCGCATAGAGAAAAATTTAAAAAGCCTTTTTCAAATTTTACCTTCAGAGGTGCTTTTAAACCCCAAATGAGGGGTACAATTACCTTTTATCAAGCCCTTTTGCGTTTGATTCTTTTTTTACGGTCTTTTTCATAAATATCCCCACACCCCAACGAGAAACTGTACGGGGTCCTTATAGGGTGTTCATTACTGATTGAGTAGTCTTTATGCGTCGGGCGTTTCTTTTTTCAATAAATTTGATAGATAGTCCAGCGGGTTTCCCGGGAAAGCCTAAATGAGTAAACCTGCACAAAGTTTCGGAAAGGTTTAAATCTTTTTAAACTGCGGTTTTATTCTGGTTCAAACGTACGTAGAGGTCTTAAACTGGCCCGGGTAATGTTCAAGTAACATTAAAACCTTCCCTTCACGAAGAGCGGCGTCATGTTTCAAGTATCTAATTTAAAAGTTGTTCTAAGCACCTAGACATCGAGAAACACCCTTTCCCCCTTTGTTTGCCCAGATACAATGATAGGATTTGACAAAAGAACTCTTTTTTCGGCGGTCCTGACATTTTTTTTTAAAAAAGTTCGCGGGTGCATATGCTCTAAACGGCCCTACTCTCTCCTTGTATTAACCCCCTTCATTTCTGCCAGCTTGCTCTAGAATCTCTTCGACCGATCGAAACGGGTATAAAAAAAAAAACAACAGGGCATTAGTTAGAGTTTTATGAACCATGATATACAAAAAATTAAGCTAAATCCGGTGTGGGTGTGCTGTATTTGGTGCATGTTTGAGTATGGTTTCAGTTAATTCGGGATATATACGCATTTAAAGGGAAAGGTTGAATTGTCCACTAAAGTCCATCATTGTGCAGACGTAGTTTTTAAAAATCACTCATGTCTTAAATTGGAAGTAACCTGGCTTGAAAAATTTTTAAAAGAAAAAAAGTTTTTGCCCCAATTTTTTTCAAAATAATGCGGGGGGGGGGATAAAACAAGGCTCGAACCTAATGCCCGGTAAGGGAAATGGGCCTCCATTTCGTAGAGTAAAGGGGGGGGGATCAAGGTTTGAATCTATCGAATTCTGAAGGCGATTTTCTCAAAAAGGGTTTAGATTTTTCTTTTTTCAAGAGCGAGTACACTTCTTATAAATAAGCCCTTTTTTTTTTTTTAAAAACAAAATATTTGCTTTAAATTTTTCATAAGCGTATAACTCGGGCGGGGAGTAACTTGATCAGGAACCCCGATTTTATTAACCAAAAATTAAAAGTTTTTGAATCATATTCAAAAAATGACTCGAAAATACTTTTTTATGAACATTTATAATTTTTTTTTATATTAGCGTTATCAAACCCCGAAATTAGATTTGAACCTTGTGGGAAAAAAAAAAACCCTCTTATTCGGCTTGCTGGATTTGAACCCTTTTAAGAAACGGATTTGAAAAATTTTTCAAAGTACTTTTAAGGAAATAAAGGAAGTAACCTACATTTGCGTAGAGGAAAATTGAAAAACCCCTACTCGTACATCCTAAGAATTTTAAAATTATTCAACGTACTTACAGGAATTAAAAGGGTGAAACCCCCATTTGCGTAAGGGGGTTTGAAAAAAAAAACATACTCTGTACATCCCCGAGATTAAGAAAAAATTTTTCAAAGACTATTGGAAATTTAAAAGGAAGTGAACCCCCAAATTTTCTTAAGGGAGGTTGAAAAAACCCCTCTCTGACATCCAACTGAAATTTGAAAATTATTCAAAGTATAAATTTTGGGAATTTTAAAGGAAGTGAAACCCCCATTTGCGTAGATAGTGGTTGAAAAAAACCCCCACTCGTACTCCCAAAAAGAGATTAAAAATTATTCAACGTACAATTTGAATTTAAAAGGGAAATAACCCAATTTGCGTAGAGGGAAGTTTAAAAAGTCCATACCTGTACATGCAATGAGTTAAAAATTATTCAACGTACAATAGGGATTAAAGGGGGGGGAACCCACATTTGCGTAGAGGGGAGATTTTAAAAAAACCCTACTTGTCTCCAACTGAGATTGGGAAAATTTTTTCAACAACTAATTTGAATTAAAGGAAGTGACCCCATTTCTAGAGGATAGTTGAAAAAAAAAACCCTACCTGTACATCCTAACCAAGATAAAAAATTTTCAACTACTAATTGGAATTAAAAGGGAAATGAACCCGCATTTTCGGAGGAAAAGTTGAAAACCCCCTACTCTGCACATCCCAAATGAATTTTAGATGAAAAATTACTATTTAAATTTTTTTATTAATCCCGAAATGGTTTGTAATAATCGTACAAAACGTTCACGTACCTTCAAAGTTATGAGTGCCCTCTTTCTGTTTTTGGAGATGCCTTGGTATACAACATAATCAGCTTTGGAGAGTGCTTCGCTGTTCATCGGGGTAGAGAAAAACGCGTTGGGTAACCACACGTTATATTTGTTCTCCAACAAGGGGAGAACCTACGCCCCTATCTAGTCTTTTCCCCCTTTTTTATTATATATAAACCGGAACCTTCTCAAATCTGTCACTTTTTTGACACACCCACAGACCCCCATTTCAGCAAAAGCGCTTTTTAGTATTCCTAGACATTCTTGATGTTTTTGGTTTAGAATATAGATTAAGCTAATGATTTTCCAAAGGGATAACCAATAAAAAGAAGTGGGTTTCAAAACTACTACCCCCCCTCTTCAGGGAAGGGGCGAAAGGAGTTTGGGGTTGCAGAGCTCTTTCCCCCCCCTCTTCAGGGGTGGGAAGTTTGAAGTTCCCCGAAAACCTCCGCGTCAAGAGACTCATTACAACAAAAAAAACTTCTTAAATCCCCCTTTTAAAATTCTCAAGACCACTTACGTTAAAAAGAATCTCTGTCAAATTCAAAGCAAAAAAGATGAAACATCTGGTTTTTAAACACCTCACAGCTAGGGGGAAATCTCTATCACCGATACATCGGAAGACATCCACACTTGTACAAACCCCCCTCTAAAAACCGTTTCAAAGAAGGGGAGAGCAGCGGAAAGTCTCCCCATTGTAAAGGGGCATCCCTTTTTCAAATCGGTTTTAGAGTGGCCCAAATCAGAACTAAAAAGAAAAAGTAACCAAAAAATAAAGGTTTTTAACCCCCTTTTTTAGTTCAAATTTTGGGGGAATTTTTTCCCTCCCTGACAAGTTTTGTTTAACATGAACCAATCAAACAAGCTTTCTTTTTTCTCCCCCCCAGGGAACCCGCAGAAAAATTTCACCTCACCCCCCCGCATTTTTTTTAAAGACGTAAAAGCGCGCCTGCGAGTCAAAAGCACGGAGAGAGGGAGGGGGGGGGAGAGAGAGGTAAGAGAGGAGGAGAAAAGGAGAACGAGAGATAGAGCCCCCTCCCAGTCCACAAACCGGGGGGGGGGGGGGGGGTGGGGGGGGGGGGAGCTTGACGCATTTCCGCATGAAATTTATAATGTCCTACTTGCTCCCAAACGTCCATTCTTCTGTTTTTTTGTCATATTTTAAAAATCTACTTTATAAGGTAGCCTACAAAAACGAGGAATGATTTAAAAAAAATTTCACCTCCCCAAAAATAAATTAAGAAAGTTTCTTAAGAAGTTCTAACCCAACCCCTGTAGCGGTTTGCTAACGCGCTATTTTTGTGTTGACTGATTGCCCAGAATGGGAGATTGAGGTTCAAATCTCAGTCGGGTGAAAGGGGTGGTTTTTTTTAAAAGGTTTCCCCCTAAATTTGTGCTAACTTCCCCCTAAATTCAAACCCCTTTTAATTATACCCCCTTAGCCTAATTATTATTAAACTAAAACCGCAGGGTATTTAAACTGGTCTTAAAAAAAGTTTTTTAGCGAAAATCATATTGTAAAAATTTTTTTTTTAGTTTTAGAAAACCCTTTTAATTTTAGTGTTTGATAAAAATGAAAATACAATGATGAACAAAAAATAAATTTTTCGTAACGCCCGTTTTCTACCTGTTCAGGGTATAACATATATACAATTATAGTAATGGGTTAAGGGGTTTTGGGGGATTTCATTAGATTAAAAGCACCCAAATTTGCGCGATATCCAACAACCGTGTCTGGAGTTTAAAAACTAGTACTCCTGTGCCAACGTAGGCTAAAACTATTTTTTTTATGGAAACCCGATGACCCCGGTAACGTGGCATAAAGCAGGTTGTCAAAATGTTGATCCGACCATTTGGGTTTAAGCAGATTTTTTAAGGGGGCGCGAAAAAGGTTTTGAAATATGTTTTTTTACTTTTTCACGTCGCCCCTTTGGTAGAGAAAGTTTGTATCGTAAAAAAAAATCAATTTGAGATTTTGATGGGTATTGACGTTTTATGACCAATTGAACAAAAAAAAAGTGTTTGTTGTTTTGCCCTTTAGTCTGCCCGTCGTGTGTCTGTATTCACCCAACCATTTTACCAATATGGCTAAAGCTTAGTATAAGGCTTTTCATGGGGTTTTTTCTAGGAGATTTTTGGGAAATTTTTAAACAAAACCCTAAAATTTAAGGGGCTTTATTAATTTCAAAAATCGATTAAAACAATCTTCTCAAAAACGTTTTTTTATATCTATAGGGCAACAAAACCAAAGGTTTCTGAGCAAAAATAAAATTTTAATTTTTAAAAAAGAGGTACAGAAAGATTGTTATTATTTTTAGTCTATAGGTTTCCTTCTTTGTCAAAGTTTTGCAAAAAGTTTTTTATTTATTTCAAACTTTAAAAAATTTAATTGATTTATCTTTTAGGGAAGGGGGGCGAGAAGTCTGTTTGGTACACCATGACAATTTTTTAAATTTTTTTAAAATATAAAATAATTTAAAAAAACAAAATTTCAAAAAGAAAGAAAGAATAAAAGGGATAAAAAATAAGCTAAAATTTTTGGATAAAGAAAAATGGTTTCATGTTGAGTAGTTGGGGGCGCAAGTCGCACCCAAAATAAATTGGAAACAAGTGTACCCTTGACCATCCTCTTTTTGGGTAAATTACACTTATTTTTATAATTATCTTTTAAAAATGAATTTCTAAAATTTAAAATTAAATTAAAAAATTCTCATTACATTAAAGTTAGGTGGGTTTTTGAAAGTTTGAGCTGGCATAAATTTAAATAACTTTAAAGTTCCTTCCACTTACAATCATTAAATAAAAAATTTTCCCAGGAAAACCTGTTATTGCAATTATAATCATATCTGTCCATGATAGGCCTAATGAGAAGCTAATAGGTTTTGTAGTTTCTATAACTTTTCTTGCCTCCCTAGTGGGGGGTTGTTAATTGGTAGCACTTGGAAACATTAATAGCGTATCCCTCTTTTCAATAAATATTATGTAAAAACCGATTAGCCTTAATTATTCATCCACAAATTTTTTCACTTGGTTCCTTTCCAATTTTAGTTCTCTCCACTTAGAAAACGCAAACGACACTCTTATGTCCCCAGTCTTTTTTGTAGTTTTTCCTCTGCCAATTGCGATGATTTTCTCCGTATGGTTTCATCAGGTTTATTTTTAAAGTTTATGCATCATCTGCTATAAAAACAAAGGGCGCTAATTTTTGTTCCTTGTAAAAATGTTTCTGAAGGTATTTTCCATTTTTCCCCAGTTTCCAAAAAATTCCTAGCACTAAAAACTTTTGATGTTCCTCTTCACTTTGTTTGTCAAAGCACCCATATCTACTGATATACATTTATGAAAATCATCAACAAGCCCTTGTAATACGAGTTCGGTGAAAAAAATGTTGAAATTCTCCCAATCCTCGTCTCTTCTGATTGATAGGAGGGAATTAAACTGCCTGTTACTATTACTGGCTACGAAGAAAAATTTTGGGTCCACTGATATGTCATCACTACCTCCACTATGCCTAAATTTTTTTTTCTGTTTTGATAGATTTTTTTAAAGTTAAAAATTAAAAAAATTTTGGAATTGAAAATGTTTTGATGAAAAAATAGAAAAAAAATTTCCCAAAAAAATGTAGTACAAGTCCATGCAACTGACTTTTTATGACCAGTTAAAAAGTGCGAGGGACGGTCTACTCGGTATGCACATGCTGTCCAAAAGTGACAAGTGTGTGTGAAGAGAGGATGGATGCGTTTGTGCGAAGAGCAGGGTGATGAGCGATTTGCGAATGAGGGCGATGAGCGATATGCGAAGAGGGGAGTGATGAGCGATATGCGAAGGGAGAGTGATGAGCGATGTGTAAAGGGAAGGAGTGATGAGTGATATGCGAAAGAGGAGTGATGAGTGATATGGAAAAGAGGATTGAGCGATGTGTGAAAAGAGGGTGATGATGATATGCGAAGAGGGGGAGTGATGAGTGATGTGCGAAGAAGGAGTGATGAGCAATGTGCGAAAAGGGAGTGATAAGTGATATTCGTTCCTCGGGATGAAGCACCCTTAGAGCATTCGATGTTGGTGGAAGATTGCACAATGACCTTTCCTTTGTAGCGAAAATATATTTTCTTGCATAATTGGCAGTTTCAAGTTCGTGTACACATTAAATAGAATGACACAAAATTTCTAGAAGTCACATTACTTTAGGTACAGTGCTACTAGAGGCCTTGAAATAGCAGTGAAACCTTAAGTTACCTCCCTTTTAACTTTCCTTTCTTCCAGACAGACCGTTGAACCCTGAAACGTAAGTAACACAGTGTTACAAATCGTAAAAACCAGTGGACCAGTAGAGTGACAGCTTTTACTTCTCCCAATATTTCAGCTATTTTATGTATGGTAGATGATGTCTTTTCTTCCACTGCCATATAGCACCCACAGTCGTTTAACCCAAGTTGTCTTAAACTTGTAGACAAAATATATCCAGTACAGCTACATCTGTATCTGTAGGGAAGAGAAGTAAAGTCTTGATGCCATTAAGGATATATCACGATATGCAAAAACATTTTTACCCTCGGGTCTTATATTATTTTATAAAGTAGCAGCGATTCCTGTATAATCACTACCTAGATAAAGTGATAACTGTGCTGATTTTTTCGTCACGAAACAAACTTGTTTTAATCTTGTAGAACAAATTTTGAAAGCATATCAAATAGATCTTCTTGTTTTTTTTTTTATTTCTCAAAAAGCGTGGTAGGTTGCGTGACATTTCCCCTCCAGTAATACTTGGCGTCTAATGCTTGTTCCTCTCTGCTCCCTTGACACAATGTTTAAGCTGTTGTCACATTTGTGTCCCAACAAAGCTATTCGTTTGGCAGATAGTTGAGTGATCGATCTTTCTAATGTTGGCAAGAGATATGTTTTTTTAAAAAATTTTGGAAATCTTTAGAATGTTTTGGTTGTAAGCCATGTACAGGAGCTGCCCCCTTTATACGCATTCCCTTTGCAATGTCCGGAAATTTAAACGTCTCTATCAACTCTTTAGGAATTTTGTCAATTCACTTTTATTCCCGCGCGCAATTTTACATTTACAGAAAGACAAGGGGGGCGGGATTTTTTTTTATCAAAAAAAAATTCATCAAGATTCAAGACTCTATGTTTTTTTTTAATGAATAGTTCAGATAATAGTTCTTGTCCGAATTCAATGTTCTTTATGCCACCGTCATATTGTTAGGGTTTTGCTGTTTATATATTTGTATCATCTCGTTTAATAGCTCAATATATTTTAAACTTCTCATCTAACTTTTCTTTGAAAAAACAATTCGCACATAGACATGCCACTATCTTTAATGTTATCTCATGTTTAAAATATTCTTTATACACAATAAAAACCCGCTTTCAATTGCAAGAAATCTTCTCATTTCTAGGAAAAAAATAACATATTCAAGAAAGTTGTTCTACAGAGAACCCGTTTCCCCATAAATGCCTTTTGGAATCTCTGTACTATTCGTGATAGGGATGTCATAACCTTATTCATATTTAGGAGGACTAAATCATTCAGCAGCCTGCATTCCTTAGGTCCGCTTCAGACATCTTCGAGGTGATGCAAATCTTTTGTCAGACATATTGTTACCGCCCCTCCTTTAATCTGGGAAATTTTTCTGTTCGTGAGCTGGTCAACAGCATGCAAAATAAATTCGGGATGTTTTACGGATTAAAAAGTTTCCATTGCCAATTTCAGGTGAACTACAGGAGCACTTTTAATTAGATCCTCTAGATTCTTTATGGGAACGTGCGGCCAACATAAGTAATGGGCATAGATATGTGCAAAAAACCCTGACACTATGTGTTTCAGAGAATTTTTGAAGGGTTCATAGTTACTTTCCCTACAGACCGAACGAAAGAAAGAAGGTGAGTTATCAGTTCAAGTACAAACAACCAGAATTGGAAAGTAGGGGTTCAACTGGCTTTATGAAAAATCCAATCATGTTGCACTAGGATGTACAAATTGGTAAACCAAATGACAAGAAAAAAATTAATCAACCAACTATGTAGGTACCTATTTATTTTAAATTAGGCGTTTTTGAAATAAAATAAAGGTTCCTATCCTTTAATTTCTAATTTAGCAAAAAAAAAATGGTAATAAATGTAATAATTGTAGATTTAAGATACACCTATTTGCTAGAAATAGCAGAATTCTTAAATAAAGTCGGCCATAAGGCCACTATTTTGAATACTAAAGGAAAATTTTTGTGACTCCACTTCCAGAATAGTTCATTTAGGTGTCACCAATACCTGTGTAGAGAGCCAACCTGTCACTCAAAGGTGCTATAAGGTTTTGTTTTACTACCTAGTCTACAACAGCTTCAAACAATGAGACGGTCTCCAAATACCATTTAAAGTTGAGGTGAACACCGGGAGATATCGTTTAGTTTAAGCACTTTCGCCTAACAAAGAGTAGTACTTTAATTGTCATTTACCTTAAGGGTCTGTTATTAATTTTATTTACGTTTATTTTAATACTAGATAATGGTTTAAAATTTGATCGTTAAATGCTTAGTGATGATACAAATTTATCTATATTCGGATGAACGTTGGACTTGATATAATGTGTAAGATCTGAATGACCGCACCGTAAAATTTTATGATACAACGTTGTTTAAAATAAAGGAGAGTGATTTGAAACCATCTAGCTTGCGACAGACACATATTCATTCATGTACAATTTTACAAGTTATGTTTATATATTTTACTAGAAGGGTTCTAGTTTATTTATTAGTAAAACTAATTTTAACATGTTTAACCTTATAGGGGGGGGGGTAGTATAAAACCTCGCTCCCCAATGACCAGCTCAGTCGGTAGAGCACCTAAAAAAACTGAGACTCTAACCTCTCGAGGTATCCGCGGTGATGTAGCAAGGAAGGATATTTTTGTGGCTTTAATGTGGCCCAGTAGTGATAGACATAATTACCAGGTAGAGCTACCCTTTGATATGTATCCACGGTAATCCTGTAGCTCGTCGTGAAGTTCTAAATACTAGTAAAATAAAAGGGTGGGCGCCAGTGAGTTGAGTGATACTCACAAATTAAATTACTCTTATTATGAGCTTGAAAAGGGGCCAACAATTTCACCAGAAGGGTGGAACATAAATGTAACAAAATAGAAGTAGAGAAAAGAAAAAAAGTCATATGGTAAGTATAGTGAAATTTTAAATATCTAAGACTCAAATATCCAAAGAGTGTATATATATATATATATATATATATATATATATATATATATATAATTATATATTAATTGTGGCAGTTGTAATTTTAAAGAAAGTCCTACCTATCGGTACCAAAATAATTTATAAATCTAAGCCATGAAAAATTGCGGCATAAGAGCCTTTAAGTAAAATAAAATATATAATTGGTGGTAACTGCGAAATAGTGGTCCTGAACTGTCAATAATAATAAAACATCTCACTCGTTTCCTGTAGTATTTGAAGTGATGATGCCAAACACAAGTTACATACCATTCTCTGACCATGGCTACAGCACTCACACTTCTAGGTCTTCAAAAAGAACAAAGCCGCTATTCATCTCACGAATATTCCCCGTTTGAGAGAAAATTTGAGGTCCAGTCCTCGACTCTAACCTGCGCTCGCTGATGGAACGGAAAACTACGTACCTCAAATTCAATCCTTTGTATTTACACTCACATTTATTTCATATCTCAAAACCAGCGCGTCAATTTTTCTTATTTTCTTAGAGTCCTTCTCTCTTCTTCTAACAATGATTGCCATGGTAAACAAAACACACAAAAAACATAGAGGTTGCATAACTATAGAGGTTTATAGAGAGGATGGAGTTCATTAGTTATTTCAAGCTGCCATCAGGGGATGCAACATAGGTAAACGAATTGTAGTGTCCCGCCTCCTTCATTAACACATGAATTAGGACGGGACATTGTTTACACATGCTGGGTTAAATTAAGGTTATTAACTGCCCATTTTGAAATGTATGCGTTAAATTATTTGGTTTTATTCTATTAAATGATTACTTTATGGGGGTACACTTGGAGAAATAAGACAAGCAAACGTATTTTTTTTTTTTCAAAAGTTGTGTTAATTTTCTAAGGTTTTATTTATGTATGTTCAGTAATAAAATTTAGATAAAAATATGGAAGAAACGTTTTCAAGCTGTAAAAAAAAAGGTAAGCAAACCAAATTAAACTTTACCAGAAGATAAACAACATATTTTTAAAACAAACAAAATAAAACTATTACACCAATTTCAATTTCTAGTAAGAGTCAGTTGTTTTACAAGGAGTTCTCATAATTTTTTTGAAAGACTTCATCATCCCTGTTAATAGATAATACATTTTCAACACTTATTATATAACAATGTTCAACAGTCACTCTCAATGAGAAAAAAAAAACTCTGGACGTTAATTTTTACTTTAGAGGTTAACGAGAATTAAGCCATACTATTCAGCATTGTTACTTATATTATTATTACTAAATATAGACTTCACTATATTTCTCACTTTATACATCTCCATTTTTAAGACGATGGGTGAGAAATTTGGAATTTTAAAACTTGTTTGCTTTGTATCAAATTCGACTAACTTCACTTGTGGATTTATAAAATAGAATGATTATTTTATGATATTCACATTTTAACAACCTCTTATACATTCATTCACTAAAATAATTTTGAACAATATGTTTATTTATGTGTCAATCTCTTATTGATTGTCGTCATGGCAGCTTCACTCGCTGTATATTACTGACTTCACGGATCGTAAATGTAGGAAACTATTATCCTATTATAGCTTTCATCTAGTTTCACCTTTTTTTTTGAAGGGGTGTAATTTTATGTGATATGTTGTAAATCGCTGAATGCGTTGTTAACGTAGCCTTATAGGTTTTTGTCTATACCTAAAACTTATTTTTCAATGCATTTCAAAAATCTCACGTGGCAGATTCCTTAATATTCTAGCAACTTTAGCTACCCGTAGAGGGTATCAACAAGGACCCCTAGTGTCCCAGCCTCGTACCTCAGCCCCTTTAGTTCAGTCCTTTGCCTGGAGGTCCCGAGGCTAGTTACCCTGTCTTTAGCTACCCGTAGAGGGTATCAACAAGGACCCCTAGTGTCCCAGCCTCTTACCTCAGCCCCTTTAGTTCAGTCCTTTGCCTGGAGATCCCGAGGCTAGTTACCCTGTCTTTAGCTACTCCTAGAGGGTATCAACAAGGACCCCTAGTGTCCCAGCCTCTTACCTCCACCCCTATGGTTCAGTCCTTTGCCTGGAGGTCCCGAGGCTAGCTACCCTGTCTTTAGCTACCCCTAGAGGGTATCAACAAGGACCCCTAGTGTCTCAGCCTCTTACCTCAGCCCCTTTAGTTCAGTCCTTTGCCTGAAGGTCTCGAGGCTAGTTACCCTGTCTTTAGCTACCCGTAGAGGGTATCAACAAGGACCCCTAGTGTCCCAGCCTCGTACCTCAGCCCCTTTAATTCAGTCCTTTGCCTGGAGGTCCCGAGGCTAGTTACCCTGTCTTTAGATACCCGTAGAGGGTATCAACAAGGACCCCTAGTGTCCCAGCCTCGTACCTCAGCCCCTTTAGTTCAGTCCTTTGCCTGGAGGTCCCGAGGCTAGTTACCCTGTCTTTAGCTACCCGTAGAGGGTATCAACAAGGACCCCTAGTGTCCCAGCCTCTTACCTCAGCCCCTTTAGTTCAGTCCTTTGCCTGAAGGTCTCGAGGCTAGTTACCCTGTCTTTAGCTACCCGTAGAGGGTATCAACAAGGACCCCTAGTGTCCCAGCCTCTTACCTCAGCCCCTTTAGTTCAGTCCTTTGCCTGGAGGTCCCGAGGCTAGTTACCCTGTCTTTAGCTACCCGTAGAGGGTATCAACAAGGACCCCTAGTGTCCCAGCCTCGTACCTCAGCCCCTATGGTTTAGTCCTTAGCCTGGAGGTCCCGAGGCTAGTTACCCTGTCTTTAGCTACCCGTAGAGGGTATCAACAAGGACCCTAGTGTCTCAGCCTCTTACCTCAGCCCTTTAGTTCAGTCCTTTGCCTGGAGGTCCCGAGGCTAGTTACCCTGTCTTTAGCTACCCGTAGAGGGTATCAACAAGGACCCCTAGTGCCCCAGCCTCTTACCTCAGCCCCTTTAGTTCAGTCCTTTGCCTGGAGGTCCCGAGGCTAGTTACCCTGTCTTTAGCTACCCGTAGAGGGTATCAACAAGGACCCCTAGTGTCCCAGTCTCGTACCTCAGCCCCTTTAGTTCAGTCCTTTGCCTGGAGGTTCCGAGGCTAGTTACCCTGTCTTTAGCTACCCGTAGAGGGTATCAACAAGGACCCCTAGTGTCCCAGCCTCGTACCTCAGCCCCTTTACTTCAGTCCTTTTCCTGGAGGTCCCGAGGCTAGTTACCCTGTCTTTAGCTACCCGTAGAGGGTATCAACAAGGACCCCTAGTGTCTCAGCCTCTTTCCTCAACCCTTTAGTTCAGTCCTTTGCCTGGAGGTCCTGAGGCTAGTTACCCTGTCTTTAGCTACCCGTAGAGGGTATCAACAAGGACCCCTAGTGTCTCAGCCTCTTACCTCAGCCCCTTTAGTTCAGTCCTTTGCCTGAAGGTCTCGAGGCTAGTTACCCTGTCTTTAGCTACCCGTAGAGGGTATCAACAAGGACCCCTAGTGTCTCAGCCTCTTACCTCAGCCCCTTTAGTTCAGTCCTTTGCCTGGAGGTCCCGAGGCTAGTTACCCTGTCTTTAGCTACCCGTAGAGGGTATCAACAAGGACCCCTAGTGTCCCAGCCTCTTACCTCAGCCCCTTTAGTTCAGTCCTTAGCCTGGAGGTCCTGAGGCTAGTTACTCTGTCTCCGACAGAAACTAAGCGGGTAAGAGAGAAGCCGTGTCCTCTAAATAGATAGATACACTTATGTGAATATTAGCAAGGTAGATATAGATTGATGTAGAGAGATTGGTTACACGTAGTCTTTCCACAACTTTCCAGTCACTTTTAGAATTAGGTTAAAATAGAGATTTTTAATGTTATAATTATATTTATTAGTAGCATATGTTCCCATAGTTATACCGGGTTATGATGCAATGAATTGAGTGGAAATATATGAAAACAGTTTTCTTTGCTTTAGACAAAGAGAAAAAATTCTTCACCTTTTCTTCTACGTTAAAGTTTTTTATTGATTTAGATAAAGTCTAATTCAAATTTAAAAAATACAGCTTCGAGGGTCACATTTTCATGCACAGGGATACTTATTTTTTATTTTTAGTGTTGTGGTTATAGTGCAATTCTCATGGGAGACACACAAAACCACTTTTCATTTTATTAGAATAGATTAAATTGAAACACCCGTTTCATGTTTTAATCTGTGTATTTAATCAATAATTACAGCTTCATACAATGATGTGATAGTTTATTTCGAAAGGCAAGTAAATAGTTAGATTTACATATTAAATATATTGTACATTGTATTCACTTGTAAACGATAGTGTTGATGCTTCTTGCTTCCACATTTATTGATATATTGCCTCTTTCAGGATCACTGATCACTGTTTGGATATCTTGATCATTGCTGAAACATAATCATTTTTATCTACAGTGTCACCACCATTGATTCAGATAAATCACACATTTATAGCAGAGAAAAAACGTTTGTAATAAGAAGGTCGAGACAATAAATCATTTCACTCTTTGCATATCTCCACGATTCTAAGAACTGTTGTAATTTAAATGAGCTATGTAGTCTCTGCCCCTGGTGTTTCTACTAGAAAGAAGAATATTTTAATATTTTATACTTGGCTATACTAAGGGGAAACCAAATACCAAAATTTAGGAATTTATTTTGTTCTAATTTCTGGCAGAATGTCATTTTTTAATATACAAATTATAACGAAAACCATTCTTCAATGTGCTGCCCTTTTTGAAGGTAACAACGGCCAGAAATATATTTATGTTGCTAGGATAAGCAATACAGTACGATCTCCATAATACATTCTTCTGGTAGATATATGTGGCTATTACTTACGTGTTTTAAAATGTATTTGCTTTTTAGAATGTAAATAAACTGATACACATGCTATAAATGTAGATATAGGTGATGTATGTAATATAATTTTTGATGAATATATATATATATATATATATATATATATATATATATATATATATATATATATATAAATTACTAAACTACATTAATACGGTTACTTAAAATATAAAACACCTGTTATAACCGATTCTTTTCACAAATATGATGAATACGACAATTTATAAGTTAATTTACAAATTGTATGGATTATACAATTACTACTGTACTAGATACAATGAAAAACAATAACTTTGATGAATTATTTATATCTCTTACTTATTATAATCTTACATATTATTTAATATTTTGACCGGTTTATTTACATAAGTATTTACAACATTAATGTTGTGCCAAGTATAAATAAAAACTATGAAATTATTCATGGGATAAAACAATGCCAGTAAAAATAATTAAACTTTCTATGTTTATGAAAATAAGTACTCTAAGAGCTAAACTGTTTACAGAAAGTGGAATATTAATCTCCTAATGTTGATGAGCTGAATAGTTTGTGGTTCAAGAAGATTCAGAACTTGCCCTAATGACTTCAAGAAATTAGTTATAAATAAAGAAAACTAAAGATGAATATTATGACAAGAAAATTACAAAATATATAATTAAGAGTACATTAATATATATTTAGAATGGTGGCAAGTTCAAAAATTTCTACATGAAGTATCATGAATGAATGAGTAAATAAATAATAAAATATGTCGCTGGTAATAAAGGGAATAACATTATATAAATGTTCAAATAATATTATTATTGAAACTCGTTTAGATAGTTAAAAACTAAGAACTTTGTTAAAAGTGTTGGTTAAAAACTCGATAAATCATCTCTATATTGATAATGCGGAAGGGTTTAATATAAATATCGATTGAAATTCTAGAGTTTAAGATTATGCTTAGGAGTTTCATGAATA
Organism: Timema cristinae; assembly: GCA_039000515.1. Classification (NCBI taxonomy): domain Eukaryota; kingdom Metazoa; phylum Arthropoda; class Insecta; order Phasmatodea; family Timematidae; genus Timema; species Timema cristinae. Next base: position 38,349 of record JBCFYV010000673.1, read on the forward strand.
TTTATTCAGTTTATTAAAATGAAATATACTCCTAAGAGAATAAATTAAATAAAAGAGGGAAGGCTTTAATATGTTTCCAAGTAGCATAGGAAATACTGACTTGATTATTAATGAAATATAAAGTAGTTTCACTCTAGACTCCATTATTATGTGCATTATAAATTTTATTATATTAATAATGTATTATTTAAAAAAAAATACACTGAACCATTAAAGCCATAAGGTAAAGGGTAAATTCACTAATACAGTTTCCAGTTAGTCAAATAATCGAAATGGAAACAAGTCTTATTTAGCTCTAGCCATTTTAATCAAATATGTGATCAAGGCGCTGATTAATTATTGCTTCTTCACCCAGCCCTATCAAATGTTACTATTGCGTTAATCATTTTGTATCTAGGATGAAATTAATTTTTCAGTGATTTCATTATGAGCTTTTATATTTTTGAGGTGAATACGTCATTAAATTTGCTACCATACGGGGGCAAGACAAAAAACCTAATGATAACAAAATCGGGGGATACAGTTTGTCGTTGTAGTTTCGAATCTATATCCTCTACATCCAAAATTAAATTATACCATTGAATAGCTAAAGGATCAAAGAATGCATTACGATACGCGAATAAGTGAGAAAGGTGAGGCATCGAGCGTGGTGGAGGGATAAGCGCCGCCATTTTGAGGTTATTTTGCTGCGTATCAAGATTTGGAATTAGTATAACTTTTGACTCGGAGAAGCTACGATGTTTGTTTAAGTTTTAATCGTCAGCTGTCGTCAAATACATAACGTATTCACGTACAACACAAGCCGTGTCCATGACACCTCCACACCCCATTTTTGTATATAGTAATATATGTTAATGTGAGTGATACAGCTATATTCATACTACTGGAATAGATTATGTTAACCGTTATTTTAATATAATTAGTGGATGTATATACGAAAAAAAATATCAACTTTAAATTTATCATATTACCACCGTTTACACGGCTTTCAAATCGTGTTCAGGGACATAACGCTTTACAAATAATAAAGTTAATAAAACTTACTATTCCAACAAATCGCCAATTTGCGTTTTATGATACATGAGAATATATTTTTTCCTTAGTTTATTTCCTTAAAAATCACTCTTGAGATACGTGTGGGAGAAATTATTCAATTTTCAATAAAGAAAACTAGTTATGAATAAAATTGAATATCAAATTATTAAATAAACATTTTTTAATGTATAGTACCATCCTATAAAAAAGGATTAATATTATTTACCCATTGTAAAGTATGACTACAATGTTATTCTCTGGTGTAAGAAATGCCACGTGCAGAAGACCACCTGGGTTGGGGTAGGTAAGTTGAATGTGTACAGAGCCTGGAGGAACGAACATGGAGTAGTGAGCCTGGAAGTAATAGGGCGGCTGCTTGTAGAACTCATCCGCTGTGGCGTTCACGATAATCGCGGCGTTGTATCCCCAAATGGTGGGGTTGTCATTGAATGTGGCTGGACCACCATCTTCATTTAGAGCCATGTTCCAATCGGTCCAGCCAACTACCCAGTTATTGAATGCCTGAAATTAAAATACCACATCTAAAAACTAATATCTTTACTTTGACCAGACTACATTAGATGGTCCCAAAATGTTTAAGTTAAGCTGTATTATTTGACTGTTACGTTCTAATATATTCTAAACTCTATTATTTAACCTATATTATTCCAGATTATATTAAAAAAACGTATTTCATTTATTACCTTTTATAGTTTAATATTATAAATTGTTGATTAATATATAAGATCAACGCTTCATGGCATTCATATATTCCAATGCTCCCTTTTATATTTAGTTCTCTATTCCATATCAATTATACTAAAATGGCGTTAATATTGATCTTTCTTATTTCCCCATAAAAGAAAGTTAAGAAAAGCAACCAACCTGCCAATTATGTTTTAGCTTAACACCACGTCTAATATCTATTAAATCTATACACATATGTAATTATTACTGTAATGTGTTAGGGAGTATGAAGGTTTTATTCAAAGGAAGTTCACCCATATTTTCTTGGAGATAGAGTAGAAGACCATTTATCAATGGGATTATTAACACCGATCTTGACGTCATTGGCAGTCAAGTGTTTTGCGAGGGAGATGCCTTGGACCATGCAACCACTGAAGTGGGTAGCTAACTAACTCTTACTGTTTTTCTTAAAAATGTTTAAATATTACATATCAAATTGTGACCATTACACTCTGTTGAGATTCATTGAGAGTTTATGACATGGAATCTCACCTGCAACATACTATTGGCATATCTTTCTCCAATCTCCCAGTCCCCAAGATCTTCTCTGGTAACCCTTACAACTGAAATAAAACAAAAATATAGTATATAGGCTATTATTTTTTTTTTTAATGGCGAATAAAAAGGGATTTAAAATTTACACTTTATGATTACTCACAATAATTGGGTTATTAAATACCTAAGGAATCAATTATTTAATCAAATAAAAAATCTTCCACGTCAGTGGAATGTAAATTCATGGACGTAATTAATACAAAATAAGTTTAATGAAATAGTTGTAGAAACCACATATTTAAAAATATATTCTAGAATATACATGATGTTTCTATTTTTGGGAATATACTCACGATTGCAAGCTTCAGTATACATCAGAAACTTGTCAGGTTGGGCCTCGTGGGCTTGACGGAGAGCAACATCTGATGAAGAACTGTCTGTGTACCAATGAATGGCAATTCCAGAAGAATATTTGTTGGTTTTATCATTTGCCAGTACCTAAACATTTTGTATTATAAATATTTAGAATACATTCAACAATTTAATTTTAAGTTTCAAGGTAAGATATTTTCCTGAAAATCTTCTCATGGTATATTATGGCATTTTGTGTGATCTCAAGTGTAAGTCTTGATTGGGCATCCCTCTCACTCAACACCATATTAATTGTGTTTCCAACCAAATTAACTATTCCATAGTCGAAGCAAATCACGATATTGTGGATCACATTCATTTATATTACTGTTCAATACAATTTTTACTAGCTTCTATGTTTTAAAATTAAGATTAAGTGTTTGTGTTAAATTCGTTAACTAAGCTATCAGAAAATAAGTTATTTAAATCAAAATATTATAAAAGAAAATATGAAATTATATTTGGTGAGCTTTGTGTACAAGAACTTTTCTCAATATTCCAAAGGGTTGAAAATTAAACATTCATGACATCTAGTAAAGAAACAGATTTTGCTCTATTAAAAGCATATCCATTAAATCAAAAATGTAATCATAATCATCAGATTATTAATAAGACTTGGGATCGTTTAATGTAGAGTTGTACGAGTCATATTTTAAGGCTAAAGGCCATACACTCTCAAACTTTTGATAGCACCAATATCTACTGTTGGTTTATAAAGGAAAATAAGTCTTTATTAATATGGGTAAACACAAAATGAATAGGTAATGAATTATAAATCTAAATTTAAATAAAATATTTATTTTTTACATTAGAATGGAAAATGCGTTTTAAATAAATGCCAGTTAAATAAAATTCAATCCATAGATCAAATTTAATTATGTAATTTCTCAATTAGGATTAATAATATAATCTATAGTGAACGAAGTATAAAGAATCATATATATAATTATATGTAGTTATGTATGTCTTTATACAATAGAGAGCAATGTTTTATATAATACAAAAATAATAATTGATATAAATTTTAAAAAGGATCAGTTAGAGTAGTCCAATCTCTTATAAAAAATACCGAAATAAATAATCATTATATCTCGAAAACATGGCCAAATATGACGTGTTTATAGATTATTTTTCAGTGATATTTTGTATCCTGAGTCTGAATCTTATGTGAATACTACAATAGCTTACGAGCTAAGATTCATTCATAAAGCTTGAGAATTTAGGTTATTGCAGTTGGTTCCCATGATATGATAATTCTCCACACTTGTTTATTGAAGGTGAGCTGAGCAGACAAAAGTTAGTAGTCTAACCTAATATTTTTAAACAATACAAACATTAAAGATTGTGAAAGTCCTAGGTCTGTATAAAATAGAATGTTTGAACGAATTAGTATGATCCATGGGTAAAATTAGTATTATGGCTTGTGTCATATAGTCCTGTTAAGGGTCTAGTGGTGCTATATTTGTTATCTGTTTGTGTTATACCACATCTATATGGTTGTATTTATATTTTATACTAATGATGATATTATATCTAACATTTATAAGTGACCCACCTCGGTAGGGTAGTTACTAAACGCACTAGTCGTTTTGAGCTCGACTGCCGAGGACGGAAAGATCGAGGTTCGAATCTCAGTCGGGTGAACTGGGGGTGGTGTTTACTAAATTGTTTTTCAATCTCCCTCTACTCAAATGCGGATATACTTCCTATAAATTCAACCTTCCCAATTTCTATCCCAGTAGCGTAATTAGTACTTAAAGCGTATAACCCGAACGGGTATTAAGACGTGGTGCTAAATAATAAATAATAAACCATTTATAATGTTAATTTCCACTAAATGATTTTATCTAAAAGAACTTATAAACCAAAGTAAGATGACGTTATTAATTTGGTTATTAAGTGTCTTAGGTTTAATAATCAGATTGCTAGCACAAAAATTGGTTGGATTCATATGATTCAGAACTTACTCAAATAAATAGTAGCTACCACGGCCTAAGATATCTATCATATTAAAACCATGACCTACCATTTACAATCTCTGTCTTGTAAATTCTAAATATATTGTTTTGACGTCTCACCGTGTTGACCCAGTTAGGAAGCCACATCCTGTTGTCGTCAAGAATCATCAGTTTCAAGTTACCATATCCTCCCTTTTCGAGAGTAGGTCCAAGATAGTCAGCAACCCACCCTGTATAAGCTTCTGGGCTCCAGCCCATCACAGGGATGCTGGATGCGTAGGTGTACCCTTGGCTTGGCTCATTTTGAGGGTTCAAGCCCCAGAAGGATATATTTTGACGGGCGAATGCATCAAAGTATCTATAAATAATATTTTATAAATACTAACTTCCATTAAAACAATGTGTTATTATTAAGATATTCAATTACAATGAGAATTTCAATTCATATAAGTTTAAAAAAAATTGTCATGATTATAGATAGATGTGTATTCCACATGCCTGGAAAAATAAATTGTCCCTGAAGTTTGTTTAAAAGGTTTAGGCTAAAATCAAAGGTGTTTGGTGTGCTGATCTGTAATATGATGAAAGTTTTTCTCTAAGAAGTAGAAGTCTTTCACAGAATGGATATGAAATATATCAAAATATTATTCAGGTAATAATATAAAACATACATACCTATACAAAAAATGAAACAAAGAACAATTTCTAAATGTTATTTATCTGTCCTTCTATTGCCTTTTTTATTTTACTTCATAGCCCATTTAGTAATTTTCATTCAAGAGGATGTGACCAAAACATATAGACATTTAAATTAACACTTTAAGTGAAAAGAAAATGTTAACTCTCTAAATAATCTAAGACAGCATTATTTACTCTATCACTTTTTGAATATAATGTCACTCAGGAGAGCTCCACAGGACGTCAGACAAAACTCAGCACCTTACTAAAGTTTGCACAACATAGATCGTCTAATTGTTCACCATCGACCATATATACTGCTTTTGAACCAGCTCTGCACATCATCCAATAGTAGTGTGATGTCGTCGTTCCATCCTATTTATGGAATATTTCCTCTTGCTCCTCACTAACACCCTCAGGGTTCTTAGGAATGTTGTCCAAAAGTGAGTTCAGAACGTGCACATTCAATCTCACTGAGCAATCTAATACTTTGAATTTTATAAAAGGTTTTATACTTTTATTTGTACATGGTATTATTTTTGTTCCCAAATATCTTCTTTGGAACACACTAAAAACCATTTCAAGCATCTATTCCAATAGTTTGTGTTTCACTGTCTCTTGGGAGTTTTTAGATGTCGGCCCAACAAAAATTCCTTATTTAAATAAGTCATCCAACAATTCCGAGAATTTCTCACTTAGATAATTTAAATATTCTATCTATTTGAGAAAAGATTATACAAACTGCTTCATAAGTCTAAATTATTTATAATGTTGCTCTAGTAGAAATGATTTTGTGGTCAACCAAATTATAACTGATAACATTATTGTTTCTTGGTTCTAAAGAAGCCCAGTTGGCCATTGTTTCTTAATCCAGTTTTGGCAATTCACCCACCAGTTCCATTTAATTAAAATTTATTGTTTTTTTGTATCCTGCTTTCTGTTCAATTCTCATGGTCAGTATTTAAAAAATAATATCATTCATCCATCCGTGGTAGTTGTAGTAGGACTAAAACTTTGTGAGAAATAAGGCTACCTTTTAAATTTGTCTTTAAACAACTCAGATTTACAAACAGGAACTGGAAAACACTTTATAACATTGTCTAACAACACTGCATTAAACTTTCTTTCGAAGAACAAATAAAGCGTATCCACTCGTTCCAGCTATAATCAATTTCAAACTGTTGCGTCAGTCAAATAACATAATTACATCTTGAGAAAAATATGATATGACATAATTTTCCCTCTCACTATACGACGGCAAAAAGCTTCCAGGAGCTTTCAAGTACATTTTCTTAAGACTAAAGCTAAACACTTTTGCAGAGATTTTAGGACGACCCAAGTCAATTAACTTTGTGGAAAAAAAAATAGAGTTCTCTTTTACATGAAACACCCTAAAAGCCCTCATCAAAGTTTTGAATATCCTTTTGAGAATAAATATAATTAACTTTTAATGTATCTGTTGACAAAACTACTGGTATTCCTGGACCATTAAGTTCAGGGCGAATCACGGATGGGAGGTTCGTGTTGAAAATTATATCCTATAATTAGACTTACCTCTGTACATTAGAAGAAAGCAAAAGTAAAAGTCATAGCAATAATTTTTGGCTCCCTTCTGATCATCACAAAGATGCCAAAATGGAAATCTATTTTCTAATATGTTGACTAGTTTAGGAGTTATACACAAATAGAGCTTCAAGAGTAGATTACGAATTATTTTTTTAATTTTCTGATAAAATGATATATGATGTAATCTATATATATTTTTTTATGAAATCAAAATCCAAAATCTATGAAAAATTGTGAAAATTCTCCAAACAATTCTTCAATCAGAGGTATTGGCTTTTCAATAAAGAAAATGCTAAGGATGTAAATAATTAAAAAGATTTCATTTGAAATTTTTGGATTAAAAATAAATTTTGAATGGATTTTAAAACTAAATAACATATCAATACGATGATATATTATGTATTTTATTTTAGAATAATTGATAATCATATATTGCAGTGGCTTAAACCTGAGGGGCAAAAACCAAATTCGGAGTGATGTGAAAAGCTTTGCAAATCAAAACTTCATTTGAGTAATATTATTAGAAAATATAAACTAAAATTAATGTTGATATTGATAAATAAAAAAATAATAAAAACGGGAACATGTAAGGCTTGTAATATACTTATAAAGGAATAAGATTTCATGTTCGTGCATGTGGTGTGAACCTTTATGACGTCATCAATATAAACTGGAGAATCACACGCCAAATTATGAGAAATAAATTAGTTAATTGCAGAAATATATTTAAAAAAAGTAGTAAATACCCCCACAATCACCATTATATATATATATGTGAGATTATTTTTTTAAATTTTAAACATTGTTTCTGGTCCTTAAAGAACCTTTACCCCTTTTGTATTTATTATTCCTCTATGACAAACATTTAAGAAAGTCAGCTATATCAATTATTTTAGTTTAGTTGGGGTATAAATATGTTTTCAATTATTTTCGCATAGTAATCATTTTAAAAGATGTATGATATTTATAATCCGGCTTTTATTGGTCAATGATTTAATAATACAAATGAGTAGAATGAAGTTATTTAATAATAACACAGTGTGATAACAAGTTCACTATACTTTAATATGTGTCTGTTTCAATTTATTTCTAGGAATGTAAATATTCAAGATTGTACGTAATATTATTATTTAAAATGTCTTAAACACAATGTGTTTAAGATAATTAACACCCAACTTTTTGCTGTTCCTATAAGGTTACACTGTCACACTGTGAATGACACACAAACGCTTACTTGAGGAAATAATTGGCCCAAGGTTGGTAGTATTGTTCGTCTAAATGTGCTATTCCCTTGGTTGTTCCATTAATCTTCATCCACCAAGGGGCAGACCATGGGGTGGCGAAGAGTTTGATGGTCTCACCTCTCAGTTCTGAGGCACGTTTGATGATTGGAACCTAAAAAAAAACAGTGAACATGGACAAACTGTGTTATAACCTTTCTCGAACATGAATGAGGGACATTTTCAAGATACGTTAGATGGTCTGTTATGGGCATATTAAGTTTAAATATTGCATATCTTCAGGAACCACTTGGATATTGATTTGGAGTATCATCTTTCTGAAAATTGTACATAATGTAATATTGCTATACATTTTTCAAGGACATTTTATGAACTAAACATAAACTAAATTAATTTAACTCTTTTAAAACATTAAATTTATATTATTATTATTATTATTATTATTATTATTATTATTATTATTATTATTATTAATATAGTATTTTACTTTTTGACCTATATGCCCAAACCTTAATTTATTTTTAATATATTCTAAACTCTAAATCAAAACTATGCCCAAACCAAAATTTGAGCCTTAACTTATAAAATTTTAAAATGGAAAAAATAAAAATAGTTCTATATAATTAACGTTTCATCCTCTCTATATTGGGGTGGGAGGATATAACATTCAATAATTTACAATTCCATAAAATACGGGATGATTGGTTTCCTTGGCTAGAGATTGTTTAGAGAACACCCTAATTTCCATTGAAGATCAAGGAAATTGAAAGTATAATTTTAACATGAATGGCCTAATATGACAGTTTGAAAAGTTACTAGAACTACTTCCACGAATGAATACGTCGAGTAATGTTAACTGCAGCTATCACGTTTAAAGGGTACATTTTATACCCAATCATTTAGAAAATTGTTATCAATTTTGACAGAAGAATATATTTTTGCAAGTTTCAAAAGACACTTTCTGTGATCACTGCCCCCCAGATAAAGAGCCTAGAGAAAATATATATTCATTATTCATAGCCTATTAAATATGAAAGAACAATTTCATGGATTGTAAAAAATATACAGGATCAACACTAGTATTAAAATTTAGTAGATGTAGGTGTGCTATTTTATGTGATATCAAAAAATTAATGAAAAAAAGGCGTTGAATAAGCCTAGAAAACAAAATCTTGTTTGATATTTTTTTTTGAATTACAAGGTATCATAACCCTTGACTTAAAAACTTGAACTAAATTGTATTGTAATTGATTGTAATTTGATTATAATAGATCAGGATGATTTTTAAACTCCTCTATAACAGAAAAAGTATTTATTTTAAAATTAAAAGAATTATATTGGAATTTATAAGTACTAAATTAATAACTTTCACATCATTTTAATTTTCTACTTTCAAATAGTTTTAATTTTTATTAAGTCTACAGATTTTCCATAAAATTAAATCTATAAATGGATTGTTAACATTTTACAATACAATTAACTTGGAATTGATAGAACAAATAATTAGTTCTAAGATTGCATTTTTTTTATGGCCTTTTGGTTACCTTGAGTTGGTAATCGTTATCAATGAGGTCAAAATGTTCCCATTCTGTATCGCCCTGCACGTCATCATAGCTGTAGTAGCGTGTAGAGAAGTCACAGGCCCCCATGGGAACGCGGAGGTATAAATAGTTAGATCCGCCCTTACCAAAATACGTGCTGGACACAGATTGGAAATACAAGTTAAGTATTCACATTTGAGTAATATGGTATTTTACGTAAACTATAATGTACGTTTTACTTAAATTACAACTTATTTGCTCTTTTTACAAATTCAAGTATATAAATATAGTCGATTCTTTAAACCAAAGATAATTCAGGACTTAGTAAGCATAAAAAATATTTAATATTATGTTTTCATTTACATTCATTAAATGTATAAACAAAACTGATAGCTAATCTCTTAAATTTAGAAATATAAAACTTATGAAACTATATAGCTGATAGTTTGTACTAAAATAAACAACCGCAAATAATAATCTGGTTAATTTTTTGTGTTAAAGTTACATCTATTAATGTTTTAAGCCAAGTAAATATTTGTTACTTGCTATTATGCATGTTTTTCGAATGGTTTGTAACAACATTCACTTGCTTTATATCTAACTTGACGACCAAGAAAAAATATCAACTTGAAATCGAAAAATACGTTAAATAAAGCATAATTTATCATAATATTATAGTTTTATTTATTTGTTTTTGTTCACATTACTTGATATAAGTTGTTCTTTTACAAATAAGTACTACATTATTAAAGCGCAACATATTAATGTGATATGATCTTACGCTTATAACTACATGTATACTGACCAACATGACTTATAAGGGCATTATAATAAAAATATAATGTAAATAATACTATGCATTAGAGCTGTAATTTAACGTTAATTAATTTTGACTAGGTACTGTGTGGAAGCCCAAAAGCAGAATCTACAAATTTTTACTTTTACATCCAATGTGAGACCGACACCATAATCTATTTGAATGTATATTCAGGATATCGCAAAACAAATAAATATTTAAAGATGAAAAATATTCTATGCTTTAAGAAACAAACCACATTATGTGTTTTTTAACTTTTACTTAAATTCAAAGAATCATACCTTAGACTGCTTGACTAACAATTCATGTAATACAAAATTGATAAAGGTAAATAAAACTTTTCATAGTTATTAAATACAACATAGAAGTATGCACCTCAAGAGTAATAATTACACATAATGAATCATAAATATAAGTTAAAAGTTATAATAACTTGGATTTTGGATAAAAGAGAAACGAGGAAAGTGGAGGCCATGGGTATGTAGTTTTTGAGGATCATACTAGCTGTTACCAGAACGGAGAGGATTATGAATGAAATGTAAGGTATAGAGTTGGGTACATGAGATAGTGGAAGAACATAAGATGAGATGGTATGGACAAGTAATGAGGATAGAAGGAGAGAGGATTCAAAATAGATTAGTGCATATGAAGTATGTAGGGAAGAGACCTTAAGGAAGACCAAAGAAGATATGAGAGGAACAGATAGCAGCGAGTGTGCAGGTGAGAGGAGGAGAGTACAAGAGTGTGCAGGAGGAAGAATGGTGGAAGGACAGAGGAAGATAAAGGCATTTTACCAAACGAACCTAACCACAGGTTGAAAATAGTTCCTGATGATGATGAATTTTTATATAAATAAATAATTATATTTAGCTTTAGTCATCCTGGATGTCCGAAGCTCAATTCTTATGTATTGTGATTCAAACGTCTTGAGATCAATTGATGATTATTTTGTGTGGATGAAAACAGAAGGAAATTTGAAATGTTACACAAACTTAGTTACTTAAGAAAACCCTATATATATATATATATAATGCGAGTACAATGCATAAATCACGTGACACCTGAAAGGGGTGATTAAACGAACGGGAAACGTATACTACGAAAACGTTTCATTCTGTCTCACCTCTCCTCCTATTGGTAGAAGGGACGAGTACAGTAAGAAGGAAATACAGAAATGGATGGGACACCCAAAGCATAAGAGATTTACAAGTTTAACAAACATGTATATTAGTATCAAAAACATAGGGAATTATTCGAAGTTCAAAGATACACTATTGTATACAAATCTTACCATTGTTTAATGTTAGGCAACATTTGAGCAACTAGTCACATGGTTGCCTCTAACGGGCGTGTAAGGTGAGAAGAACTAAACTTGACTTACAACCAAGACACCTATTGTTGGGTCAAAGTTAGAAAAGGAAGTAATTCATTTAAGAAGAACAAGCACACATTATAGAACGAAAGTGTGGTAGCTAGAATAATACATTAATTTAAGTCAGGGGGAATAATTTAATATGTGAGTAAGCAACAACACATAACTCTACTAAAGTCTTACGGCTACAAGTCATAAACCAGAACCGCTTGAACCAGAAAGGTAGTTAAACAATATCTAAAACTAGAGAGTCCTGTTTAAGGAGTTACATCGAAGGAAGTTAACTGAATTAGCTAGCGTCGCTTAACTCTAGAAAGAGTTGCATGATGCAAAACTTAAGTTACTTGAGCTAGAACTATAGGTATACAATTAGTCATAGTAGATCTATCAGGAATCGGGGCTCTAAGGATACTATGGCAGGCCAATTCCTCACTAATACTGCCTGATAATCCAATAGTATAGTTAATAATCACTATTCTAATAGTCTGAAGACAGAATATAACAATAGTAAACAGTCAATACTTAAAAGTTCAAGTGGCACCTGAAGAGAGCACGACAAATTAAACAACACTACGTGGGTTACCCCCTTGGAATAGAAGCATACCCACAAGTTGTGCACCGTACGAAGATTCAACAATAGGCAAACTACAGACTGATGGTAGTCAAAGACCCAAATAGTTCATGTAAAATAGCCATGGATTAACATTATCTCCCCTTTTTCCTGATCTAAAAAGTTAAACCATCTAACACATGGTCACATAGTTCAGGGCTTCGGGCTATCACCCAAATATTTAAGTCTAGCCATATATACATAGTAAAAACCATAAAGAAGTGTGGTTATAAGGACTACACTCTGTTTAGAATAAACTACATCACTTAAAGAGTATAAATTTTAAGGCTAGGTCAAATGGTCACAGCGAAACAATACACCAATTTTCTCAAAGAGTACTAACTTTAAAACTACCTCATATAGACATAGCGTGACATCATACAAACTCTATCGAAAAGTACATGTTTAAGGCCAAGCCATATAGACACAGCGAAACAGTACAAAAAACCTATCGAAAAGTATTAATTTTTAAACTACATAATTTAGATTTTTACATATATTACATTATCTGTGATGAGGAGGTGAGACTGACATGTCAATCATTGTGACCACCACTTGAACGCCGACCAGTTCTTTCAGTCTCCTTGGATGATCTTAGTTAGAAATGAATACAATAATGAAACTAGAGGGTCAGGATTTATATATGAAATGAAACTGACGTGTTAGAAGTGGAGTGAAAGAAGGGGGGAAGTGCTTCTAGAAGAAACTGGGAGAACCGAGTAGAGCTTGAGAAGGTCGCCATTCAAGGCATCACGGGGCGCGCCTTCATTTCTGTCGAGTCATGCACTCTGACAAGATGAGGCCGGAGAGTCCAATAGCCCTTTTTGGACGTCAAGTCAGGTGGGATTCCCGTGTACCGGATCGTATTCATAATTTGGATTCAATAATTCTTTTATGTATTGATATGTGTATTAATTAAGTATTTTTTTTAATTTACAGGCTAAACGTACTAAATGAATAATGCGGTTTTGTATACCAGGGTGATTTTTATCCCTCCCATAAATATTTTAAAAGCTACAAGACTAAAATCACGTGATCATCAATATGTGCTCTAATTAAAGTATCCAATAAATTTTCATTTTCATGTGCAGTTGAATATCTGGTTTTAAATAATATGTAGCCTAATATTAAACATATTACAGATTGTTAACATAACCTAGAATCAACAAACTTTTCACTAAAATTGTTATCCATGGGTCTACACAATTTTTAATCAATTAAATATCGTTTAGCAAGAAAAAAAATATATATATATATATCAAAAACTAACAATTTTTGTCTAAATTAAATACAATATCAAACATGTTATACTTTTAATAAAACGTATTAGATGGGTTTATTCTAACTTCAGTAAAACTTCTGTCGTGGCATCACTAAGGTTCTTGATGTTAAGTGCTGTTGAGTCCGTAAGAGCGGCTCCAAATCCAAATATTTCTTGGTATTTCGTTTCTTTGTCCACCGTAAACGTTGGCACAGTCTCATTCATCTCTGAAAAAGGAGATTTTGTAAAAGAATTGTACCACACAGCTCTGCCAACTTTATCATAATATTATATAGTATAGTATAGTAAATGATAGCTTAGAACAAAATATATATAATAAGTGTTTGGTAAATAGCCTTTAAAATGGCTCTTCTTAGAAAAAGAAGCTTAAAACCTTAATAATCAGAATAAATAGACTATAAAATATAGATTTACAAAATTGTTTAACCATTTTTTAAAAAGTTAAAATTGTCAGTGATCATTTATATGTAGATTGCCCTAAAACTATTTATATATATAAATATTTTTTTTTATGAAAACCAAATCCATGCTACTAACTTTGAACCGAATCCTAAGGAGGATTATTTTATCTCATTTTTTAATATCTATAGTAACTAAATTTGAATAATAAATATATAATGTTATTCATCATTATATATAGTACCTAGATAAATATTGTTAGCAAAATAATTGAAGTTATTTTTTAATAGAAATATATTTTTTCAATAACGGTTCATTAGTATTCAACATTTAAACTATTTATTATATGAACAACAATTTTATATCAATATTAAAATTCTTTGAGACTTACAGAGTCAAATTTTGAACCATTTCAAAACACTTTTAAAAGCATCCAAGTTTTGTAAAAATTCCGGAGAAAACTACTCCAACTAACATAATATGGAAAAAATATAATTTTCAAAATGTTGGGAGGAGGACCACTGCAAATATACTTTAGGGAAGTCCAATTTTAAAACATTTTTTGGAGGGGAGAAGGATGAATTCTAGGGGTTGCAGACTTGACATCAATTGTCAAAAATATATTTTGTTTTCCTTGCCACCCGTACACAAATAAGGTTTCTCCCACAGAGGAGCCTCATTAGTTAACACGTATCTTTTTACTTTTAGAACATGTAATTTATTGTTAACGTAGTGATAATAGTGCTGATGAATTTATTAACTGTTCTTTCACTGTTAAAACTAGAAATCACGCTGTATAGGGGTCGTCCAGAAACCACGTTACTCTTTGAAGGGGGGAGGGGAGGGAAGAGGATTTAAAATATCTACATTCTGTTACATGGGGTGGGGAGGGGGGATATCAAAGTGTTACGTAACACAGATCTTAAACTCAAATTTTAATGTTGAAAAACAAAATTGTCTGTATGTGTTGCTATTCATAAATAATAATACTCTCTGAATTTACTTATGTTCAGAATTTAAAATAGATTTTGAGAAGTATTAGTTTATGAATCCTTCCTTTAGTATCAATAAACGTCCCTATGAAATAATGACACTCGTTTTAGTGAGAAAAGTTACGTAACGCGGTGGTGGGGAGGGGGGATAAAAAGGTAAGAAAAAAGCGTTACGTGGTTTATGGACGAACCCAAAGTGGGGAAATCACAAATCACTCAAGATGAACCTATTGTTTGTACTGTGGATATCCGTGCCGACTGTTGCTTTAAGAACACGTTGTCCAGCTGAACCATCACACTCAGGCCCACCATCATTGTTCTAGGCCTCGAGGATAGATAGAGATAGTCTGTGTTGTCATCAACATCGCAGGGAGCACTGAGAGGATCACTGAGAGGATCACTGAGAGGGTGAGGGAGAGGATCAATTTGAGGATCACTGAGAGGGTGAGGGAGAGAATCAATTTGAGGATCACTGAGAGGGTCACATAGAGGATCAATGAGAGGGTGAGGGAGAGGATCACTGAGAGGAATACTGAGAGTGTGGGGAAGAGGATCACTGAGAGGATCACTGGGAGGATCACCTAGCCATACTTCTACCCATTACTTCCAACACTTTTGATTCACATTGATGAAATATAGAGCGTTACCTTCTCGGCATGTTTTACCCTAAGGAATCACTTGGAAGACATTTTTTGTGATACCACATTTTACGTGTAGTACAGTGAGAAATGTATTGATCGAAACCCCTTCAGTACGTCCAACAAGATGCTAACTACAACCTATCCGTCACTGGAGAGCTTTACATGACGTTAATGACGTTTTAAAATACGTGATTACTGATACAAACAAGTAATTAATTATAATATTTGATATAAACTGAATGTAAACCAAAACTAACATCGCTTTAAAACATCGTTTTATAATGAGGTAGAATCTTTGACGTGAGTTAATGAGCTAATAAGTGGAGGTGTTGAGTCTTTGAAGATATTGATTTTAATCACTAAGTCAAGGGCTTTAGTTTATCATAACATTTTGTTCTGTTAATTAACTGTTAGACCATCTAATCTAAAGTAAAACGCTTTATAACATTGGGTGATGTGGTATAACCCCTCTATTAATCTTCTTTGCTTGCTGTGATGTGGTATATCTTTGAATATTACTTCATTAAGAGCCAGTTTCATACCTTGGAGATTTGAGACATCTCGAACTAGGCGCCATATTGAGTCGTTTTATCTATATATTATTTGAAAACCAAAGTTTTAATTGCAGTGATATAAAATCAATGTCGATATAAAATACAATTGGTAAATAATTAATTTAAAACCTATATTATGTTAACACTTATTCGGATATGATTTTTTCAAGTGAAGTCTATTTAATGCCACAATTAAGTGAGACTCTGGTTTAAACGTGCTCTTGTATTTACTATACCGGTTAATTGGATTTTTGGTAAATACTCCAATCTGTCTCAAAAATTCCAGCTTTTCTGTTTTATAATTAAAATGTGGATGAGATTATTTTTTTATTATTAATTCATCAATTATATTAATGTTGCTTTCTAATACGTTATTAAACATTTCACATCACATCATCATCAACTGTTTCCAGCCTGTGACCGAGTCAATTTAGTAACATTCATCCATCTTCCTCTATCCTTCCACCACTCTTCCTCCTTCAATTCCTTCCATTCTTCTCCTCTCACTTGAACACTTTCTGTTAACTGCTCATCCCATTTCTTTCTTGGCCTCCTCTTCTGTCTTTATGAATAAATTTAATATTTTAAGTCCTCAGCTTTGATAAAAGAACTTCATGAATATGCAGAATTTTTAATGTATTAATAATTTATTTAATTCTGATTGACCCGGTATCCTTTAATAGGCTCACTAATTTTGATACCATGCAAAACATTTTCTTTTATAACTATCCTCTCACTGCTAAAGTGGAAGATTAAAATTCTGAATTGAAAACTTAGCTCTTTGGGCTACAAACTGATAACTTTCTGTTCTCCAAGGGTAATCCTTTAACTTGTATCTATGGAGATTGTTATAGACAAATGTTATCAAATATAATGAATTTCACCCAAGTAGTAATTATGCTAAATATTTGATAATACTTAAATCTGTGAATATACTACAATATCGGAAATTAAGATATATATATTTATTTATTTATATATATATATATATATATATATATGTGTGTGTGTGTGTGTGTGTGAGATATGACTACCATATAAAAGCGTCAATATGATTGGCCACATAACCATAATGGACAGAAGATTTTCATATATTTTAATAAACATAATAAACATAATAAACATCAATTTGAAGAAAATTAAAATACTGTAATGAAGAAATTCAATTAGTTTGTAATGCTTGAATAACACGAGGCTTCTAAAATTATTTTTGGAATAGCTTTGAATCAAAAAAATTATATATATTTTTAGAAGAATGTGGTTTAATTTTCCATTTGTTAAATAAATTAATATTTATGAAATAAAAAGTGTTTTTTTGAAAGTTTGTGTACATGCTATTAATGGAATAATAGCTTTTATTAATTATGATATAATTTATATTAAAATTATGATATACCAACGAAAAATAAGATTTAAATCTGTAACTAAAACAATTAAATATCAAGTATTGTAAATTAAGTATATTCGGTTATTAGTAATACATCTTTAGGTCGTGGAAAGAAATGAAAATCCATTTTGACGCTTAGGGTGAAAAACTAAGAACATACTGAGAATACCTATTTTAAATATTGACAATTTAACAAGTAAACATGTTATGTAGGTAACACAGGCCTGCAAAATTTGGGTTGTTGAAAATTGTTTTTAATGTAATGGGTGATTCTTATGTTTTTGATGTGCTGATTTTAAAAATGATCTCCGATTATCTCTATCACGTAAGGACTTTTCACAAATTAGATATCAAAATATATAAAAAGGGCTCAGTTTATGTATAATGGTTAAAACTGATTTTTAAAAAAAATTAAATAATTGTTTTATTTACAAAAAATATTTAAGCTAAGCCATTCTCAATACTTACCAAGACTTACAAGTCCTTATACCGCCTTTTTCTCTTACCCTTAAAGATCTTTTTTGAGCTTTTTCTCTTGTAGACAGCTTTCGGCTCTTCTCTGTACAGCATCCAACAGTAGTCTGCCATCATGTTGATGTTCCATCTGCCTTGGTATCTGCGTTCCATCTCCTTGATGTCTTGATGGAATCTTTCCTCTTGCTCTTCACTCAAAGCACCAAGTTTTTCGGGAAAGTAGTCCAAATGGGAATTCAGGATGTGCACTTTCAAGCTCATCGAACAACCCAAGTCCTTGAATTTGATGAGAATGTTTTCCACTATACACTTGAATTTGGGGTTCTTGTTTTTTCCAAGAAATTTCGTTTGAAATTCTCTGAAAGCTTTCCAGCCATCTTTTTCAAAAACTTCCATTTTTGTTTCAAAGATTTCATCTTTCAGAAGTTTCCTGATATATGGACCGACAAAAACACCTTCTTTCAGTTTCGCTTCTGACAGTCCTGAAAACTTGTTACACAAATATTTAAAACAATCTCCTTCTTTTGACAGAGCATTTACAAACTGCTTCATTAAACCAAGCTTGATATGAAGAGGAGGCAGGAGGACTTTTCTTGGATCAACCAAGGTTTCCCTAACTACATTTTTGCTTCCAGGTTCTAATGTAGCCCTACATGGCCAGTTATTTTTAACCCAGTGCTGCCTTCTATCCCGGCTATCCCATTCACACAAGAAGCAGGGGTACTTAGTGTAACCTACCTGCTGCCCAAGAAGCATGGAAAACACTTTAAGATCACCACATATAGTCCAGCCATGATCATTGTAATTCAGTTTGGTGAGAATTAAGGCTAAATTCTTCTAGCATTCTTTCAAGTACACAGAATGCCCTAATGGTATGGAAGCATATATATTACCATTGTGGGGAAGCACTGCTTTGAGGCTTCTTTTTGACGAGTCAATAAAAATCCTCCACTCGTTTACATCATACTGTATGTTAAATCTCACCATCAATCCAGGGACATTGCTACAATAAACCAGGTTACCATCTTGAGAAAAGTATGGAATAAGATATTTTTCTCTGTTTCTGAACCATGTGAAAGAGGTACCTGGATCCAATAAGTTCTTTTCCTTTAGCCTTGATCCTAACAGTTCTGAAGAATCTTCAGGAAGACCCAAGTTTCTGACTAAATCGTTCAATTCAATCTATGAAAAAATTTTGGGCTCGCTGCTCTCTGAAACATCTTGGAATTCTTCATCAAAATCATGGGCTTCCTTATCAGAGTCATCGGGGATCTCCTCTAGTTTATCTAGATATGTAGGTATGGGTATTCCTGGGCCATGAGGTACAGGACCCATAGCCAACAGAAGGTTTGGATATAAAATGTCTATCTTATTTATTAAAGTGAACCCCTTAACTTTACACAAACAAAAGTAGCAGTCATCACTGTGACTTTGGGCTTCCCTCCAGATCATTGGGACCCCAAAACAAAAAGATTGTTTCTTACCTTTTTAACACTGTCCGAGTTCTTCTACACATATAGAGCACACTTTTTGTGGGGCCCACGACTTATCCTGGTCACAAATTTTCACACCTAAATATGCATAATACACTCTTTCAACAAAAACTGTAATGTTTCTTTGTTGTTTCTTTACTACAAAGTCCCCACAAATGTAACAAAAACTTTTAGCTGAATTAATACAACCACATGAAGCCATTTAGCACACTTAAAATCAGATTAAAACCACAAATAAGACTCAACAGTTGATGGAAAAAACTTTAGCAGTGATTTTACACTGTATGTGACAACCTTGTCTCTCAAAGATTGAGTTGAAACTGAGCAAACATTCAAAGAAATAGAATGAAAGAATGTGGGGAGGGGAAAACAAATAGGAAGTGAATCACCACTTTCATCCTTTAGTCTTAGTATGAAGAGGGTAAAACCAAATGAAGTAAATCATCACGTTATATTAATCATTGTCTTGAGAAACTCAGTAAACATGTTTCTAAAATTCTCTTTATGACTCATGGCACTGCCACTCATTGTTCCCAAATAACCCCCCTTCCATCCCTCCATCCCCTCTCTATTTGAAACCTCTTTATTTTAATACACCTTGATCAGATGAAAGCTAAACATTTTTTATTTAAAATATGAAATTATTTGCTTAGAAGCTTAATACACAATAAGGGTTGGATATTAAAATCTAAAATTTGAGTTTGTCAAAAACTGTTACATGATGGAATTTTTTAACTACTTTTACTTAAATCAGCACCCAAAAATTTATAAGAATCAGTGTTTGGATTTAAAAAAAAAATTTCATTGCAGACCTGTGTATTTAGAGATATGTTCATTATTTTTAATACTGATAAATATTTTTAGGTATAAAAAGAAATATGTTTTGTTTATTTTTATACTCAATTGAAAAGTAAATAAGCTTATTAGTTTTCTATGTAGACCCACATTCATAAAAAAACATGCTTAAAATTTATTTTTTCTAGAAATTGTAAGATTATATTTTTACCAGTTTTAAATGTTCCCGCGTTCATTTCCAGTCTCCGCCCAGCCTTAGATGAGACGTAATGCAGATAGTGTCCTCCAGAGATGTTCTCTTCCCCAATAGGCTCCAAACTGTCGCAATAGGTGGAGTTACATACACACACGATACTACTGGCTCCATAGTCTCTCACGGCACATTCCCGGGCCAAACTGCCAACAACTACAATCAGAACAACTGTCAGTAGTTGATGTTGTATTCACACACGATACTACTGGCTCCATATTCTCTAACAGCACATTCCCAGGCCAAACTACCAACAACTACAATCAGAACAAACTGTCAGTAGTTGATGTTGTATTCACATACGATACTACTGGCTCCATAGTCTCTCACGGACCTAAACATCGCAACACATAACTTATTACACAGTCTTGAGCCTCTCTCTCGTGAGAGATAGCTTGACTGGAGCTGACCTAGACTTGGCCAAACCTTACAAGATTTAAATGTCGGTTCTACGGGAATGTTCTAATCTATATACAGGAGTTTATAAGGAATAGTTTATAGTTTTAGAAATATCAAAGTTGTATTGAGAAAATTAGACAATATATCATTGAATGGAAGGCTAAAATATTCTACTGATTAAATCATTCACTTTTTTCATCAACGCATCTTAAACGCTGAGTTCTTCTCACTGATACTGGAGCACTCGGCTTGACACCAATAGTGACTGAATATCATATTTATAAAACCTTTAAAATATTTTTAATAATATTTATAGGCCATTATTTTATTAAAAGTGTTCTTGACTGAGTATATATTTCAGAAGACTGATTTTCTAAGGAGGAGACATAAGTATTTTATTAGGCAGGTGCGAATCAAAGTATTTCAATTTGGAATGAAATATGTATCTGCGCTTACATCTGTTTCACTTACCTATCCATATAGACAGGAGGTTGTTCTAAGCTGGCACAAAAGATATAGCTTAAAAAAACGCATTCTAGAAAAAAAGTTTGGTGCAAAGTTATTTGGTTTTGAGACGCTCACAAAATGACATAATTTATTTTTTTATTTAGTCGACATCGTCAGGGCCATATCAACAGAAACTATTGTTTTTCAAAGAGGATCCAGTATATTTTATTGTATAAACATACTCTACGGGAAAAACAAGCAACTTTGTTTGAAACCATTTTTTACCTGAGGTCAATTTTCTTTGATATTTAATGAACGTAAGAGGTTTTTGTGAGTGATTTTATTTCATTTTATTGCCTACGATCTGTAGACTGTAAACAAATACAAAGAAAAAGCTACAAAAAATGATAAGTATGTTTAATAAAGTTGAAATGTTAAACTACATGTTTTTTGAAATGATGACCTTCTACTTCGATACACTTTCCAATACACTTAACAAAAGAATGTCTAGTAATTAATCGAGATGTTCTATTACTATCTTTGTAAGCATTTCTAATACGTTCCATCATGTTTTAAAGTGTTTTAAATACATAATTGTATACACTTTTTTTTCAGGTAGCCCCATAAGTGAAAATCTGGTGATCTAATATGCCAACTAATTGGACCACTTCTACCGATCCAGCAGCCATCGTAATTCCGATCCAACACTCATCATGCAATTCTGGAATAAAGTTCAGGGGCACCATCATTCTAAAACCACATGTTATGCCCTTCTTGTAGGTATAAGTTTTCTAGCAGCAATGATAATCTTTGGTATAGAAAGGTTCTGTATTTGTCTCCATTCATTTTACCGTCTATAAAAAGGGGCCAATCAATTTGCCTCCAATAAGTCCACACCAAAGTTTCATAATCCAAGAGTTGTGTCTTTCAACTTGGCACAACCACCATGAACACTCTGCAGTCCAATAATGAATGTAGTATCGGCTAACTTCCACATGAATCGTAAAGCTTGAGTTATCAGAGAATAAAACTATAATACAAAATTTCATATTTGTTCTTACTTGTTAAAGTGCACATTCACAGAACAACAATTGATTGAGAAAATCTTCTTTATGAAGCTCTTGATTCAATGACACGTAGTAAGGATTATTTAATGATGCTTCAATATTTTGAGGACACTACTCTTGGTTATTCATAAATCCCTAGAAATCGCACAAGAACTTACATGAAGATTTTGTGCAACTTTGGCTATCATTGCGATTTTACTGTGCTCGCAGTTAACAGTTGTTTGGCGCTCCTTTTCTTTGCTTGATCATTTCCATTTTTCACAAAATCTTTAACTAAACGATAAAAAATCTACGTGTCAGTGCATTTCTATCAGGAAAACGATAAGCGCACAGTAAAATAACATTATTAACGTTTCTTCTACATTCACCATCAATTACAATCATTTCCATTTTTCAGCAATAGAATTGTAATCCATATCTAACAATACATAAATTAACAACAAACGAAAATACCTCCCGTTGTGAAGAACCGTGTACTATGTTTAATGTGGACGTCTATTAATGAGGATCAAAATGTGAAATTACTCTTATTGTAGCATCGGATGGTTTACTAAAGACACTAAACAACAAAATATACGATACCTACCCCGTTTGCTAACTGACTGAGGCTGCGTGGAAGAACGACACAATTCCGTCGGACGCACCTTCGCGGTACCGGGAAAATAGAACACTGGCAGGGTAAAATGTGACGTGAGTGCAACGAACATCTTGAGTTGATTTGACATGCGCAGTGAAGATATTCCCTTCGATAAGGTTCCCGAACGGCCACGGACCTTCCCGAAGCTGTGTCGGCATGCGCTAACTATGTATTCCTTGGTGATCTAGAATGTGACCTCCCCTTAATTTTCCCATCCTTCCCTCTTCTGTGCCTTATAGTATATATACTGGTACTTGTGCCAACCAAATTTACAATTGGGCTAAGTCGTAACTGAGATAGGATAAGCTCCGGCTTTCTTCTACTTAAAATGTAAGGTCAAAATTCACTCTAGGCAAATTTAACTTCTTTTTTTTTAATTGTGAGATGTTATCAAAATTTCTTTTCGACCTATTTTTCTAAGATTCAAAATAATTTAGAAATAAATCAGACTGTTAGAAAATTACTTTGTTGGTCTTTAGATGTCGCTTCGTTGCTAGGTGATGGCGTCTTATCACCAGTTGAGTTATAATTAATCGATTCTATCGATAAGTATGTTTAATGGGTATCGTTTCCATGAATAGCTATATTTAAATAATGTTCTCGTGAACTATAAAATATTTGAATTTATATTTCTTGTTGTTGTTTTGCAACATGCTAGTTCTCATGGACGAATATTTAATAATTGAATACATATTATCTTGTTATTTTTTGCATATAAGAAAGGCGCCCTATCAAATGGACTTAGAATTAACTACGTTTAACTAAATTTTCTTGTTGTAATGCCGTCTGGCTATGTTCATAACTTTTAATGAGTCTAATTTACATTTATTCCTTTTATCAATATCTTATGTTAACGTTTAATTAATCTGATATATGTTTCACCTCAGACTCGTTAACTTTGGCTACAATTCGTTGTGGTATATGAATTTCGTTTATATTTTTTATAACATCTTCACTACAACAATGTTGAATAGAACTGTTAAATATCTAATTGTGCAATTGCAAATAAATATCGACTTATCATGACTTATACTAATTTTTACTATATATGCCTCTCCATACCCTGGGTATTAGATTTAATATATATTTATTAATTTATTGTGAACTGATAGGCAGGTTGCAGTCTCTTACTGCTTTCTAGAGGTAGAAGGCCCCTTTTGAATAACCCAGCAACAAGTTTGAGTTGCGAGCTTCGGTATTGGAATGTTTTTGGTAAAACATTCAAAGCCTTGAACTCCATACCACTCACTTCTACTGTTGTCCCTTTTTTTATATTACTATTTATATTATTTGAGCATCCCCCCTTGAGGATGGTTCATTATTACGACCAATATTACATTTTATCATTTCAATCATTATGAACAAACGTTTGTTTATTGTTTGTGAGAGCGTTTTGCTCCATTTGCTTACACTCTACAGATTCTAGTAGGCAACAAAATGAAGTAAAAACAGTTCCATAAACATCATATGTATTTCTTTAATTAATTAAATATAATTAAAAACAGACCTCAAATAAAAAGGGTTTCAGACAAAAGTTGATTTTTCTTTTTCGTAGAATACAATTCTGCAATAACAAAAACCGGGTACAATTTGAAAAATAATAGTTGACCTTGATATTTTGAAGACATACACTAAATAAAAAATAAATTATATCCTTTTGTCAGCGTCCCAAAACATTGTAACGTTGTAAGAAACATGTTTTTCCTTAATGGTAGTTTTTATGATAATTCACTGTGCCATATTTAAAAAAAACGCCCTGTATTTGTATATATAGTCTACGCTCTAACTAAATTAAAGTGCAATGTTATTCTAAATACTTACCAAACAGTAAAATAATGACAGAAAGTGTGCGTTCGTCCCACATTATGAATTTAATGTTAGGAAATTTTTATAGAATAATATGTTTGGAAGCTGATTAACTATACAACTGATTAGAGCTCGAAAAAATATTTATTTTAAGTAAATAATTATTTCAGATAGATAATAAATTGTACACATCAAAAACAATTCATCTTATCAAATAATGAATTAACAATGGTTTGGGAAATTTTGCATACTTGTGCTTTGATAAAAGTAGATAAACCTCCCAACTAAGAATATTTTGTTTAGTTCTCTGAGAAAATGTTTATCTATTAGCATTGTTGCTGGGCATACCACAGCAATCAGTTGAAAACTTCAATAAAATACGATTATATTCTTTTTATTACATCAAAGTGCAGAAAAACTATTGTCACGATACAGTCATGCATTTTTTTTATTGTCTATTAAATCTTGAAAAGAAAGTTAAAACATAATTATTATTTGTAAACTACACTTAAGTATTTTATTTTTGTAGGGATAAAAATATATATTTAACATTAAAAACTATCTCAATCCACACATTGGTATTTGAAATAAATCAAAGGTAGTTTACTTTATGAATTTAAATTTGTTTAATTTTCATAAGTAAACCACCATTAAAATTAATTTATTATTGAAAAACATTAAAATATTATTGTCATGTAAATATTATTCAAATACCAATTTCAAACAAAATTATTGAAACTATTTTTAAAAAGAAAAATAATTTTTTAAATCATCCATCTGTAATAGACCACTAATAAATATTTTTTTATATTATATATATTATTAATGATTTTAAAAACCTAATAGATAAACATTTTGTAACCATACCGCTAAAGTCATCTCTTAAAATATTTTGAATATTTTAAAAATTACTTTTCATTAAAATACCCTTGAAACTACCACTCAAAATAAGTATACAGTTACACACATACACACACACATACATATAGCCCTATATATTTAGTTTTAATGTATATATATATACATATATATATATATACATATATATATATACATATATATATATACATATAATATATATACATATATATATATATACATATATATATATAAATTTTTTAAATGTTAAAGTAATTTTCGAAATATTAAAAATTTTCAAAATCATTTTTCAGCAAATCATCTTTTAACAAATTGTTAACTAAAAATGGTGTGAACAGAGTTAATAGTCAGGTATATCCCTTTCTATATTTTAATTTTAAACAATATCATTAGCGTTAGTTTTCGAAAAATTTGGATCTCAAATTAACCAATCATCTGTAAGCTACCCTTAATTAGAGAGCCAAGGTCAAAATAAAAAATATCCTAATATATTGCCTTAGAACATATAAATATCAAAATATAAGACAATCCATTAAACCATTTAAGATTTTTGCCTTGGACAGACAGACAGACAAACAGACTGATATTGTTACATATATATATGGACAGACAGAAATATTAAAATCCAATTCTTTTTGTGTTCGGACACACATAAAACATAAGAATCATCTTTATCTTTCTGTCAAATATTTTAACTATCACAATACCTTCATTTGTTTTGAGACAGTCAAATAAGTTTTTCTAAGCTGATTATAGCAAAAGGTTAAATCTAATATTTTACCTTAGTTCATAAAAAAATGTTTTAAATTCTTAATAATTGATTTTAATGAAGAAATCTCTATTCATTCTGTTACTTTTAATTTTATTTCTTTGTATAGCTCTATTTATTAGATTTCAAATAAGATTATTAATTATAATATAATTTCATTTAGAGAAAATATTTGTTTTATTTGTATCTTTAGTTAGATCT
Source organism: Timema cristinae (assembly GCA_039000515.1). Classification (NCBI taxonomy): domain Eukaryota; kingdom Metazoa; phylum Arthropoda; class Insecta; order Phasmatodea; family Timematidae; genus Timema; species Timema cristinae. The sequence goes on from JBCFYV010000673.1 coordinate 65,292, forward strand.
AATCTAGTTAATTTAACGCTTATATTAAATATAATAGCTTTGATTTATAATTTTTTACCATTCGATATGTCAAGCGAAACTATTGTATTCGTGAAATAGTTCTATCTCGAGGTCATGACAAATTCTTACCTTTTATATGAACAACGATTCCATAAAAATTAAATTTACAATTCTGTTTGTCCACATGTCATTCTATCTGGCCCTGGTCAAAGATCCATAATGTTTTATATGGATTTGCTTCAACTAATAGCTACTATTAACTAATATCATGAGCTTTTTAACGTTACCTTGATTTTGTAAATATCCATAATCGAGGCCACAACAGAAATCTGCTAGACGATTGAAAGTGTGCCAACATTGTTCAATTTCCAAATATCATTATAGGGAAAAGAGAAGGGTAAATTGGTCTTATATTAGTGGAGAACTTAAACCAAGCAAAAATATACCTGTGTTCATTTAATATTTCCACCAAAATATCTCTAAAACAACGGAATATAGAAAAAAACATTTGAAACAAAAGTTGTTTGGTTCTTAGGGGAAGTAAGGTGGTAAGGCTGATATGACCTTGGGTTTGGGGTTAATAAGGGCACTTATTTTTAATGAGACTCCCTAAAGTTTATTACATATTTCTGTAGATCACTGTGTACCATTTTCAAAATGTTGGTTTTAAGCGTTTTAAAATAAAAGATATCATGAGAAATGAGCCTTTCAAGTTTCTTAATCACCAGCAGTGGGCGCGGCATTAGAATTGGCACATTCAAACCTAGCTTGGGAAGGTACAAGTGTTTGTGTGTGTGCTGTGTGTGCTGTGTGCTCGCACACTTTTGTTTACGTTAGTGTGTATTTGTAAAATAATTATTGAAATAAGCATATTTTTTTTTAAATTTTAAAGGTTTGATGGAGATTTTAGAAATGCTTTCCCTTTTGAGCTAAACAATGATATAGTATATTTTTGAATTCACTTCGGACGTTTTATGGGCTGCTTTTGTAATACATCTACATCCCAATGTTATTATATTTCTTTAAATCTTCGAAAATTTGCTGGTTTAATACCATAAATAGTGGGCCTCTAAATTTCCCATATAAAAAAACTAGGGGCGTTAAATCGGGTGACCGGGGCCACGCGATTGGTCCCCCTTCTGCAATCCATTGTCTTTTAAACTGTTTTTTAACAATAGAACGAGTAAAAGTTGGGTGGGAGCGCAGAGGAGTGGGGGGGTTGCTCCCTTTTCTGAAAAAAATTTCAAGCACTATGAGGGTGAATATTTCTTCAATAATTTCCCAGTAGTTTCCCCGGCGGATTCTTTTTGAAAAAATCGGACCAAAACCATCACCCAATATAAAAGCCCCCACATTTTTCACTGCATTGTGTGTCAGTCAGTAAAAAAAGGAGTATTTTGATAATCCAAAATATCATTTGTACAATTTTTAAAAATGTTAAGAAAAAAATGCATTCCCCAGAAAAGTAGATACATTTTAATAAAAATAGATTCGCATTCATAATTCGATCATTTCTTTGCAAAACTATACTCGTCTATCAGGGTCATTTTTACTTAACGTCACCTTAGCAAGAACATACAAACCTTACCGCCCACAACTAAACAACTTTTGTTGAAACATTTTTTTTCTGCAATACGTTGTTTTTGAGATATTTTCGTGGAAACTTGTTAAATGAACACCCGGTATAAGGGCTTCCCTATTTAATGTAAATATAAGATGATCATTTTAGTGCAATTAAAATATAAGCTCTACACAAACAAGCTATTAAAATAATATCAAGTGTCGTCACTCCACCAAGGGAATGTCAATTTTTGAAATGATATTAATCTTACAGAACAATGGGAAAGAAAAAAATCAAAGGATGAAATGTACGATTGTTGTAAAAATAGAAATGCCAATTTATATAGAATAATATGGTTTATCGACACCAGATAGAATATGGTTGGACTAAGTACGATTTTCATAGGAAGGAAGGTAGAAACCACCAACATTAATTGTATTTAAGTGGTTAGAATTTGAAATAGAATTGTATTTTATTTGATTGAAAAATATTTTATAGTTATATAATTCATCTAAAAAAGTTTAAAAAAGCTCTTAATGTAGTTCTCTATGGCCGGGTTACTTAAAAATTTTGTCTTTAAATAACCAACCAAATGGACTCAAAACGAAATGTAATTGCAAATTTTCAATTATGCCATTGTGGCAATACGAAAGAAGATCTATAGGGTTACATTAAATGTGGTTTAATATGTTTAATACTATCTTATTAGAACCGAGCACTATAAACCACAAACAAATGAATATTTTTAAAACATATAAATAAAGGCATAAAATATTTATTTCAAATATTTTTTTTTACATTTGATAGCCCCTAAAACTA